>JAESUZ010001002.1:2842500-3007500 GCA_017311185.1 Proteles cristata cristata
ATTTACATTAACAACAAAGATTGAGCTTCCATTTTCTGTGTGGGCACGGACCACAGTGGTGCTCTCCTCTGTCAGCTGCTTGGATGACTCCCAGAGCAGGGAATGGCCTCAGGTGGGCTGGCTGAGCTTTGAGGGTGAGAAGCTGGAGACAGGAATAAAAGTAGTACAGTCCTTACTAAAGATCCGACGTGTTTTCCTTCAGGGTGTGCATTTACCTGGAAAAATAGATATTTAGATGAGCTATGTCAGATGAGTAATTGTGATGTTAGTTACGGTTTTGGAGAAGTAGAATGGCATTCTAGATGGCTCTTGTTAAAGAGTCTGGCCCTTTTCTTCACTATTTTCCTTTCCCCATGTCTTCCTGGAAGGGTCTCCATATTTTAAAAATGTGTTTTAGGAGGCTTTTGAGTATGTGGATTCTGTACATTATATTGTTTGGAAGGTCACACTTGGATCACAGAGAAGCCAGGGAGGTATTATTATGACAGATAATCTGGCATCACCATAATAAGCAAGAAGCAACACTTTGCTATCAGCAGGCATAGAAAGCCAGACTTGATCGAGTCTCTTCTTTTTATGAGGCACTGATGAGTGGTGTGGCAACTAAAATAAAAATTCTCATTCTGTTAGATGAGTGACAGTGTTTCAAAACCTTGCAGATTACTTTATACCAACTTGAAGGAGGCTTTGGAAACCATGAAAATGCAGTGTGCTTTTCGCAATAAAACATGAAGCGGTGCATTCCATTTCCAACTTGTCTCCAACATCTATACTATGTCTTTAACAAACAAGGTTTAAAATATATTTCTGATATGGCTGTCAATTCTGATATCATAATTTGCAACTTCTGTCTCAGGGGAGTAGTTTACATAAGGCAGGTAAAAACATTAAAACAACATGACAGTTAAGTTTATGAGTTTTTGTTTTCAACCAGATGCTTTAAAATAACGTCTACCAGGAAATTCTATTAATAGCAGAATTGATTTTGTGTATTGTTATAAACTTAGTATTTTGAATGAAGAATTATGTTTACTTAAATATTATGCAGGGTTTTTTGTTTGTAGCAAACTTTAATGCAATCGTCCTAGTAAAACCCACCTCCAGAGAGTGGGCGCCAGGTTCTGGGGGCAGTGGAGTGTACCCTGCCCTGTCTCCTTACTCCTCTTTTGTGCCCTGAAACTGGTAAACACCAACAAGATTCTTTTTTTTTTCTATCTGCGGAAACCGTGAAACATAAACTCTTTTACCCCTCTACCTCTCAAAGCCCTAGCATCAGAAGTCTCTCAGTCCACAAAGTCGTGAAACTTACTCTGTCCTTATGCTACGAAGTCCGCCAGAAAACCCTTTCTGTTTAATGAAACAGGGAGTCACAGCCAGTGGTTCGAAGCAAGGTTGGTCACACAATGAAACAAGTCACCCCTTTCTATCCCGTTTGTATTATTTGGATATTTATCTCAATTCCTGAGAGTAGACCTGGTATTTGAGTCGATCACCTGACTGGAAGTAGTTCTGCTGCCAGCTTGTTTTTCGAGGCAGCAAATCAGTTGCATCAAATTGGTCAATTGTGACCTATTTCTATTTTTCTTGCTGGCTCTTTATTCTATTTCTTGTGGTGCTTCTCGGATGGAAGCTGCTCAGCCATTTTACCTTGATAAAAACAGAGGTTGTGTGCGTGTGCGTGTGCGTGTGTGTGTGTGTGTGTGAGAGAGAGAGAGAGGGAGAGAGAAATTTACTCCAAAAAGCACTGTCAGAAGGAAAAAGTGGTCCACTGCCTGAAGGTGTGATATATTCAGTAAGAGCCAAGTTATAAAGTTGGAAGGAGAGAGGGGAGCACTTAGACATTTAAATGGCCAAGTTAAACACAAGACACAATTAGGATATCTGGACCCTCAGGTGTTCGTAAACCCGTACCAGGGGCCTCTAGAGAGACATGGTGGGAACCAGGGAGAGAGAGAGCCCCCAAAGTGCCTTGTTTAACTTGGCCGTCACAGTAGCTAACCCTTTGTTACTTGGCACATTTTGAAGTTATCACACTTAATGATTGACCTTTTTCCTTTTTCCCATCTACCTTCTTTTGTACTTATAATGCTTTTTTTTTAAAAAGAAGTAATTTATTAGAAATATAATGAAGTGGCAAAAACGTAGCCCTCACTCTAAAGTAGAAATGTAAACGATAGACTTTGAATGAAAAGTCAATGGATTTTAAGTCTCATAACCTTTTGAAAGTCAGAAAACCTATCTATTAGGCTGTATTCTCCAGTGGGAAGGCTCTCAAAATTGTAAGTGTTAAAACAACCATCTCAGGGAGCTTGGACTAACCCCTAAGCTGAATGGAAATGTTCAACTCTCCAGTCCTTATTTAAACACATCTCCCCCTGTTTTTCAAAGATAAAATACATTTTCTTATTAGGCAGACAGGTAACATTTATACGACAAAAAATCGCGGTCCTCTTTCAGTTTTGGTTTTGGAAATCATGCCATAGTAAGAAAAACAAATCCCTGGATTGTATGTGAAAAGACAGTGGCATTAAGACAGTAAAATAGTTTGCTTTTAATTAAAATGTGCACTATGGCTTTCCCCTTAAAATTATTATTAGATAAGTTAAGCATGACTTTTTTTAATAACTAGATTTTAACTGAAGTTGGGTTTTAGAAAATATTAAGAAGATCCTTATGTATCTCTATCTATATATTCTTTTTCGTGATTGTGAGGGCAAAACGCTCCACTAATCATGCGACAGCCAGACATGCATGCTCTTACTTTTGGATTTGGAGGCTAAAAAGCCTGACTATTGGAAACACTGTTCACTTGTTCTTCTGTTCATCTATCAAGCAGTGACTGTTTCTTCCCTCTACCACCTCTAAATTATACTGACTAGATGTTGAAGTCATTAAATTGATTACAGTCCAATCAGTAGACAATCCGACATAAACAAAAACAGCAATTACAGTTGGCAAGAATCCCATGAGTGCTAGTCAAAGTTCCAGAACTGATGGTCCAGTGAGTCTTTTCCAAAACGCTGGATTTCACGATTTCAGCAGTTCTGGCAGCATCTTCTGAAAGGGAGGGCACACAAATTCATAAGATTCCACTTGGCCTTAAAAACAAAAACATCTGTTTGATGCATGAGTGGATTGTTAGCTTTTATTTATCCAGCCAAAAACGGGCAAAAAATAGGATATTGAGCATAAAAGCATACATATAAAAATGAAATTACAAAGGGATTTGAGATTAGCAGCTTTTTATAAAGCAAGCTTTTAATAATGTTTTCTTTTTTGTTTTGCCAGGGTATTCCCATATCCCTTAAAATCCATTGTAGTTCTCGACAGCAGTGACATCTCATAGTGATGACAGAATTTTTCAACTTTTTGCTGCCAGTAATTATACTTCTTTTTGCTAGCTTTTTTGGGTCACTGAAAGTCTGGTAGCATATCTGTAGGAGATTTCTTTTCATCATATAGGAACATTTTCGCTCCCCTCCTTTTCTTTTTAAAGAAAGTCTGTGAGAATTGACTAGTCTGGTGAATTCCAGTGAAATACTTGTTGACATAAGTTGAAATGGAATATTAAGTATACTTGCTTGGATTTTCATTTTGATGTAAAACCATGCAATGAGGAGAAAGAGGTTTTGATAGTAGAAAACAGCAATACTACCAAGATCAATTAAGAATTTTTAGGAAAGGTCTGTTTTTCCTATTACCGTGCTTTATTAATTCGTCTGACAAAATTCACATAGCTGGTTTTAATGTCAGTAATTCTGTTGCCATAGAATACATTCTTTATGGTTAGATTTAATAGATACCATGTTGAGTTTTGAGTTATTTTTAAGAGAGAAAATAATTTTAAGGCTTGGAACACTTTCATCGTATTTTAGCTGCCTTATGGATTGTTAAAAATGTAAAGGTTGTCATTAGGTAATACGTTAAAGAATGCTTTTGAATTGAGTGAAATTTTGATATGAAGGTTGATATTCCAAATCAAACCTCTGGCTAAGTATTTTCTCAGATGTTTTTAATTTTTTTTCTCCATTGACCCTTATCGTGCTGTCAGAGGTTAAAGTTAGTTCTGTTGAGAGGGTGTGTGCAACTTTCTAATCCCATTTCAATTAAATCTGAACTATATTCCTGTTTTTTGTTTGGGGATTACAAGGTACACTATCTGGGGCGACATCCCTTTTTTTGATGTTGCCCTGAAAGTGTACTTGTCTGATTTAAAACACGTTCCGCAACAATGTTATTATGCTGCAATTAAAACTTAAACATTAAAGTTAACATTAGTAAATTTAAATAGCTCTGTTATAGTATTAATCAAATAGTGTAAGGAAGGCTTTTAAATGGTTTAAATAATTATGCAACTCTTCGCATAAAAGCCTGACACAAGATAAATCTTTGAAAACTAAGTAGAATCGTGGCTTTTTTTTTTTTTTTAAACTTTAATTTTAGGCAGCTTGGGCTTTTAGCATGCATCACGTTCCACCTCTAGTATAAGTAATTATGCCAGTTTAGTAATTATTAGAGATGAAAGAAATTCAGGAAGATACGGATTCTTTTAAAACTTCAATAGCTTCAGTTTTAGCAGGGATAATGATCAAGCAGCCGTCACCCAGCTGCCTGGGGACCCTCCCACAGTGACAGGCCCTTGGCCGATCTTGGGGGTATCATTATTACGGCCCCACACACTGCACTTGACGCTTCCACTCTAGATGTCTGATGGTAGAGGTTTACAACTCGCTCATAAACAAAATCCAGATTCAAATGTGACGGTCTAGAAACTCCCACTTCTTAGAAGATTAAAACAAAAAGATAAATGCAGAGATACCTAAAAATTATTATCGTTGCATACCACCTATTTTCATTTTGTAGGATAGTAAGTGGTGTTTTTAAAACCCTGAAAGGAAAACTCTATATGTAAGTCTGTCATTTGCCTGAATGTATGTGTTGAGGATGTACTGAGCATTTTAAATCTCGTTTCCAAATGAAGATGATTTGGTTTGGAAAGCGCATACTCTTCGTTTGTGAGCGTAGTTCTCAAGTTCAGTGTGGTCAAGTGATTGACATTGAGAATATTTATTTTCATTCTGGTGCAGTTTGTTAAAATCACATTTTGGTGTTTTGGTTACAAGAACTTTTTTTGTTGTATATGTGAAAACCAAAGGTTTCAGCTCCTCAGGTATCACAAGTCAGTGTAAGTGGTATGGACACATACACAAATATACTCTAATGTTCTGTTTAACATACATTTTACTTAGCATTCCATATGAGTTGGTCACTTTTTAGGGGAAAAATTGGATTGAATTGGATTTTGCTAATAGAAATCGGTGCCACTGTAAGGCACATAGCTTCCTTTTAGAAACTAAAATCACTTTACCATTGAATATCATTATTTCACTTTTTTTAATGTTTTTATTCATTTCTAGGAGAGAGAGAGAGAGAGACAGCATGAGCAGGGGAGGGTCAGAGAGAGAGGGAGTCACAGACTGAAACAGGCTCCAGGCTCTGAGCTGGCAGTCATCACAGAGCCCGACGCGGGGCTCGAACCCACGAACCGTGAGATCATGACCCAAGCGAAAGTCGGACGCTTCACCGACTAAGCCACCCAGGCGCCCCTATTTCACTTTTTTTATTACCTTCTTTTCCTTTCTTTCTCACGATGAGCCTTTTCCAAAATTTCTTATCCCATCCGTGCATTGTGAGAGAGATATCAAGATGGAAACTTACTTACCTGATGGGAATGAAGGAGATATGTGGCTCTTATTCCTGAGTACAGACAGTTCCATATATTCATACAGAATATATTTGTGAAGACATATGAAGGAAGGAGTCCATAAGGTGAATGATGAATCACCACACTATAGGAGGTGCTGTGACCGGGAATCTAAACTATATGACGATGTTTTAAACTATATAGTGGCTTCTAGAAACAACTTGTAGCATTTCTCACCTGTTCTTTACTATTACTATTTTTCTTCACAGTAAAACCAGGTTAGGTCTAGTAAGTGCGTGGATAAGACTAAATCGTGCTTGCTCTTAGCATTCCTAATGATTCCGTTTGTCCCAGTTGTTTCGGGTTTATGAGGCATACGCTTTCTCTTACTACCATCCCCCTTTTGTCTTTTCTTACTTTTATCCACGGCAAAAAGGTAATTAGGTGTTCACAAGCATCCCTCCACTAAGTAATGAAGCCAAAACAGAACTATTGGCTGGGAGGTGGTGCTACGCTGAACTTGTTGGAATGTTCAGTTCATGGGCCGACGTATGGAGGCTGTGTTGTAAGTTGCTGTGTGTACGCTGTAGGGTGGTTTGGGGCTGTCAGGGTGCAGTATGAAAAGTTAGATGGGCTGTTAGCAGAGGCAAGGGATAAAAAAACAAAACAAAACCGTGGGCTCAAGAGAATGCATATTCGTTCCTGGAAAGAGTAGAGATTCAAAAGAGAAACAATTAGTTATGGTCCTAAGGACTGGGGCTTGGATATTAGGGCCAGTGGGGAGACAGTTGTACGGCAAAAAGGGCAAGGGGGTGAGCTCCGATGTGCGGTCTGCACTGTTTTTTGGCAAAGCCACTTAACCTCTGTTCTCTAGGATTCGATTTCCTCTCTGTAAAACGAGGGGGCTTGTTTCATCATTTAACAAGGGTTTAGTTTGGTTTTGTTTTTCCAGTGCTTATTTTGTTGCTGGCCTCATGCTAAGTTCTGAGAATTAAGTCGTGAACCAAGCAGGCATGAGCCTTGCTTTTATGAAACTTACGGTCTGGAAAACTGGGTGAGATTTTAAATATCTTCCATCGCTTTTTAATTTAGAGAAGGAAGCAAACAAGTGAGGAGAAGGAGGTGCCTGTATAGGATAGGTTCCCTTTCTCAGCAAGCTAAGTCAGTTAAAAAAGTTAGACGAAATGGGTTTCAAAAGCATTTTGGGCTCCAAAAATTGGTGAGCTGTAACTTTTAAGAATAGCAAGCAGAGTTTCCTCTTATATGTAAAAGGTAAGTATGCTCACTTGAACGGAAACCACGACACAGAAACTGTAGAGTATTCCCTGTATTAGGTCATTGACTTAGCAATATCTTTTATTCCTCCTAAAAGATCTAGACAACATTCTTGAAAGTTAATTGTGTGATATTAAAGTTAATTTCAAAAAAAATTGAAAGATTTATGTCATCCTTTAAGATAATTGAAGGCTCTTAGAGAATGTATATAAAGCCAATATTAAAAAACAAAAACAAAAACTGAACCCAGCAACACCAAACTTCAGTTAGGAATCCCTGCACTATAAAACTGAGGTGAAACAAGCCCCGAGGAGCTCATTCCATTAAACATTCAGGACGAGAACACTAAGGAATGAAACAAGTTGATATTGAAAAGTCCATCGTGCAGGTTTCACTATTTGTCCCCTGGGAGACAGGAGAATGCTCTGAAATAAACTTTTACAGAATCATAGATCTTAAGCATAAGATAATTTAGAGCTAATGATACCGGGTGTTCTTGATGGTCTTCGTGTTCAAAGATGTGAGTGCTGAATGAATGGTGATGGTGGAGTGTAACTGACCGAAGAAAAGATGATCAACATGAAATCCCTTTTGCCTTCTCCACAGTCATATAGGTCATTTACATAAGTATTGCATCATTATGCCAAATTTTTAATCTTCAAAATAAAACCATTACAAGATAATAACACCATTTTATAGCTCCTGTTAAATGTAACTGTTTTTTATACTTGCCGATTTGCATATTTAAAACCGAGTCTGAATGTACTGGGCTGGTGACCCCCCTGGGATGGCTTCCTACCTCTCTTTGCCCCTGTGTCCCTGGCCAGGAGAGTGCTCAGTCAGGTGCCTGACTTATATTCAGTACCTTCTGAGGAACCAAAGTCACCGTTTCTTGCCAAAGGAATGTATTGGTGACTTATGAGTTCCCTTCTATCTCTAACATCATAGAATTCTCATACCGAGAAATTGTAATTCTTGCAAGTTGATCAATAATTCATATTAATGGGGCAGCCATGCTTTTTAAGTTGTGAACTTGATGGAGTTGTAGCTGACGGAACAAAACCAAACAACAAAGGTTAGATGGTCTTACTTTCCTCTACGATTTCTTGTTCAGATCCTCTATTTAGGGAGCTAATATTGAAGAGCACATGTACTGAACTGTCCTCAGGGCTTTTATAAGGATGACTCCATCCGAGTTTTGGTATTTTCATAGAGCAATTTGTCGCTTCTAGATGAGAGCTTGGGGACAGTGACCAATTCAACTCGCTAGGGGTTTGTCCTGTCTCACTGGGAGCAATTCTACAGCAGCAGCTCCTTTGGACTAGAAATCCTGTGTGTGTGTGTGTGTGTGTGTGTGTGGCCAGCTCTGTTTGCCTGGATGTTTGCAGTGGGCTGGGTATGAACCAGCTGCAGGACAAATGTGTGAGCCAAGGTCAAAGTGTGTTGCTCTAAGGACAGCATTTTAATTTAGTTTGACTTGTGTTGGCTTATCATCTTCAATTCATGTTCATCCATTTGCCCAGATGCTGGTACCATTTTCATGTAGCAGAATGGCCCAAATCTTTAATGATTTTCACAGCCTCACGTTGAACCTCCTGTAGGCTTAGACTGTGAGTTTGCAAGTCAGTTTTGTACAACAATAAAGTCTTGAATATTGTTTTCGTTTCTTAAGACTCCTCATCTTCTTTGAGGCTTTTCCTGACCCACCTGAGTTAAAATGACCCCCCTCTTTATTATTCCCTCTGTATGTCGCATCCCATAGAAACTCTAGCACTAAGCGGGTTTTCTGGTTTGTTGATGAGCCCTTTGAGAGCAGGGCTCTGTTTTTCTTTTCTTTGAATCCCCATAGCCCAAAACTAGATGGCAAACAAACAAATCCACAAGTACACAAATACAGTAATTCAGTCGTTTGTTTAATCAACAAATATTTACTTCATGTTCATCTTTTACCGGTCTAGGAGTGCTAGGAGTTGGGGATCCCATGAAGGGGTTACAGCCAAGCAGTGGAAACACATTAAATGGACAATTAAATAGATGCTAATCATTTACAATCATTTGAAGGAAAGTACTAGGTGTTACTGTACTGAGAATATTTCACAGATACCCGTGAGGTCAGAAAAGGATCATAAGAGAAGCCCTTTGCAACCAAATCTGAAGTTTAGTAGTATGTGTTTGCATGAAAGATATCGAACATGGCCATGCATTGTACAGGAATTTCTAGTTGAGCACCAGTTACGTGCCAGGTGCTAAGGATACAGTAAGGAACAAGTCAGACGCAGTTGCTTGTGAGTTTCATGAAGCTAACAGTCTATGAAGACTTATTGAGATGATTCTTTGTTTCCCTCTTATTGTTGTTTTACTCCAACCTGTACTTAGTTTTACAGCAATGATATACTTCTAGGTCATACAAGTGAGACCTCTTTTATATTATTTGCACTTGGCTAACTTGTGTATAAGTTCAGGCCATCCTTTGCACACGGGCCTGGTTTGTACACTCTTATGTAAACTACCATAACAACATAAACTACCCTAACAACATCCATTGAGGTGTTCATCATTCGATCTACTTATTCTTTCAAACTTCTGGATTTCCTTTCATTCTTATAACGTTATCTAAATACTGGATAAACTCACTCATTTTGGCATCATAAGATAATTTAATAACTCTCCTCCATTTTTCCTCATAGATATTTAGGAAAATACATTCACACTGTGTAATATGTTTCTGCTTGTGATTTTTGCAGATTCTTAGCACAGTTTCAACATCAAGGAGATCAGTAAGTACTAGAATATGACAATACATCAACAATTTGATTCTATATTTTTATTTTGTATAGCATATTCTGTAATTGAAAACATACACAGAGAAACTGGAAGATTATAAAAAAGTTATCTACGTATCAACATTTTTCTTCACTTTTTAAAATTTTTTATTTAAAAAAGTTTTTAATGTTCATTTATATGAGAGAGAGAGAGAGAGAGACAGACAGACAGTGTGCAAGCAGGGGAGGGGCAGAGAGAGACAGAGACAGAATCTGAAGCAGGCTCCCGGCTCTGAGCTGTTAACACAGAGCCCAATGTGGGGCTCGAACTCATGAACCAGGAGATCATGACTTGAGTCAAAATCAAGTCAGACACTCAACTGACTGAGCTACCGAGGTGCCCACTCTTCACTTTTCAACTCTAAATGTTAAAACATTTCTGTTGTTTCTATTCATAATAGTATTATTCACAAAGTCCTCCCCCCCGCCCCAGAAGAGTGTGCAGGAGCATGTTTGAAGTCCTTGCCATTGTCCACATAATTCCCCAGGCCACGTCTGAGTGAGTACATCGATACCCTGGACAGGCTAATAATGTGTTGCCTCCTCCAACTGTTCTTTAAATATCTGTTCCATGGTTATTTAGAGAGGATAAGGGTCCTAGTGGGAACGTCCTCAGGCAGCAAACTGGACCATTCTTAGATGGCAATATATACATGTAAGTATCTTGGCTGTTTTTTTCCCCCCAACAAAAGTGAGAGCTCTTTATGCTGCCCTCCCTAAGGATATTTCCTAAAAACCCCTCTGTACCAACACTCAGGGCCTCTCTCTTTTTTTCTAACAACTCTGTACCGCCCAGTGGATGGTGTTCTGTCATTGCACCTTCCCCTTACTGCTGGCCATTAAGTTGTTTCCATTTATTTACTTACTTGTTAGTTCGATTTACTGTTTACAAACGTTGCTTCAGTAAGTATATACGCATTCTTTATGACACGTATGATTGTATATGTGGGATAAATTCCTAAAAATGGGATTGCAGGATAAAGGGAACATGCATTTAACATGGTATTGCTAGGGTGCCCTCCACAGACTTTATACCAATTGGCACTGCCTTTAGCAGCAGGGCTAGAGAGTATCTGTGTTTAAATACTTTATCTTTACTAGTGTGGCTTGCGAAACAAGCAAACTGGTATGTCATTGACATTTAATTAGTATTTCTATAATTATGAGTATTTTTTCCTATGTGTATACATCATTTGTATTTTTTTTTTTTTTTTGGTATGAATTGCCTTTTTATTACCTTGGCTCTTTTATCTTTTGATTTGAAAGAGCAGCTCATATTAATAAGGAAATTAGTCCTTTGTCTGACTTATGTGTTGCAAATATTTCCCCATGAGTCTTTTGACATTGTGGTAACTTTTTTCTTTTGTCATATAGAAGTTTAAAATTGTTTATTTTCAGTTTTGTCAGTGCCTTCTTTTGTAACTAATAGATTTTGTTGGTCTGACATAGAAAGTTTTTTTTTTCTTTCTTTCTTTTCTGATCAGTCTTTTAGTTTTGTCTTTCCCATTACAGAGGGTGCAGGGCCTTGTCTGTCTCATTCCAGCCCTGTGTCCCCAGCACCTAAGCATATTTCTAGAAATATCGTAGTGCTTAGCAAACATTTAGTAGGTGAGTCACTATAGTATGGTGGTTAGGAGCACGGCTGTTAAGCCAGACACCTGGTTGAAATTCTCTTCTGGTTGACCCTGGGCAAGTGATTATATCACCTTTTAAAAAATGTGTTCATTTATTTATTTTGAGAGAGAGAGAAAGAGCGCATGCACACATGAAGGGAGGGGGGGAGGCAGACAGAGAGGAAGAGAAAATCCCAAGCAGAACCAGTCTGTCAGAGCAGAGCCCTGATGTCATAAGCCGTGAGATCATGACCTGAGCGGAAATCAAGAGTTGGTCGCTCAACTGACTGAGCCACCCAGGTGCCCCGATTGTATCACCTTGAACTACAGTGTCTGTATCTCTAAGGGTAATAATAGTACCTAATTCAATATGTGTCTGTATCTCTAAGGGTAATAATAGTACCTAATTCAAAGAGTTTTTGTGAGAATTAAGAGTTAATTCATGTAAGCTCTTAGAACAGTACCTGGTAGGGGCACCTGGGTGGCTCAGTTGTTTAAGTGTTGGACTTCGGCTCAGGTCATGATCTCACGGTTCATGAGTTCAAGCCCTGCGTCGGGCTCTGTGCTAACAGCTAGCTCAGAGCCTGGAGCCTGCTTTGGATTCTGTAGCTCCCTCTTTCTCTGACCCTTCCATGCTCACGCTGCCTCTCTCTCTCTCTCTCTCAGAAATAAATAAAACATTAAAAAAAGCGCGCAGTACCTGGCAGATGAGAAGTACCTAGTCAGTGGTTTTTACTCTAACTCTCAAAGGTTTTCTGTCTTACGAAGAAGTTCTTCATCCCTTGGTATACAGCTCTTTTCTATTCCTGAAAATTCTTCTTTGCTGTGGTTCAGGAGTAGAGATTTCGAGGGGCCTATGTGGCTGCACACAACCTTTTCAGAGGTCTGTCTTGGGTGGGTTCCTTGTAGACATCATCGTGAGGTTCAGGGGGTCATGGCTAAGCCCTTTGACACTGGCCAAATTAGCGCCTGTGCTTTGTCAATGTAGACAGAGGTCTGAAAGAAAAATTCTTGTAGAAATTCCAATTAAAAGATAATGGAAACATAAAGTGGAGCTAATTAATTTTAGAGCCTCTGCCATCTTTTTGGTAAGTCAGGTCTGTGTCTTTGAGGTTCTTTGCAAAAGGGCCAATGCTAATTTGCAAAGGTAGGCTAATTGTTCTTGAGAGAGGAACTGGAGACAAATAATTCACGTATCATTATGGAGGTTTAATCAAAGTAGATTTATTAATAATCCTTAAATTAAAAAGGTAAATCTGGGCTTGGGTTTACAAATGAATTAGCCGAACAAGGGGATGATTTTCTGCAACACCATACTCATCTGTAAATTTATCTAGAAGCATTTTCTTCGAGGCTTCAGAATGGGATCTGTGTTGTCTAGAAGCATTCGTGAGTAGAGAGTGTGAAGGGGGAAGGAAGACACGGGAATATATCTGCTGCAGGGCTGTTCAGTACCAGGCCGTGTCTGGCTGTGTCTCGCCACTGCTTTAATTTTATATGAAACCTTATTTTGGGGCAGATTGTCTGGAATTTCTTTCCTCTTAACTTCTTCTCCATTCTATCCTGCAGTAAATCCTAATGGTTCATTTTGGTTTATTTTTTATTTCCCTGGCCTCCCCTTGCTCATTCAGTCACCAGTTCTACTTTGTTTAGTTCATGAAATCAGCCAGTCCCCATGCCTGGATTGCCGGGCTCTGGGGGTCCCTTCAGGCTTGAGAACCCCAGCCATCGGCTGCTGGGTGACCTGCACACTTCCCTGTCTGCCGATCCTCTGGGTAGGCCCTTCCATCTCTTTTTATTGTAACTAAATTATAACTGTCATAAAGTTGTCTTTGTTCGGACAAAGTCTAAAACCTTAATATATCCAATCAGATGACTTTCAAATAGCCATTTATACTTTTTCCCTTCAGCCTTAATGCTAAATGAAGTGAAAGAAATAGTAATGAAAATCGGAGTGGAGAGAGTCGAGAGGATTGTACGAGGGTGCTTTTAATGAGTGGAATATCCTTAAACGATAGTGAGTGACAAAAGGAATTCCACTTCGATATCATTTAAAATAGGTATCTGGAAGACACTTCAGGAAGGATGTTTTGGGTTGGAGTGATCATTTGGGCCAAGAGACTCAGGGTTGAGGTCGGAATTCAGGCAAGGTGCAAAGTGTCCTGAGGGGTCAAGGACATATGGCATCCATCTGCCCCGTGCCCTGAGACCTGAGAACTCTGGCGCCCCGTCACAGGTCTTGCATGCCAGGACGTTGTGGCGTAATAGGGAGGAGAGTCTCAGTCTCTTGATTTCTCGTTCTAGGAACTCCCTGTCACGGCTGTACACGTTCTAGATGGTGGAAGGAAAAGTGACTTCGCCTGCCCCTTTCAGATTCTTTACAAACACCCAAACCTGGGGCTCACGGCTCTGGGAGAGTCACCTTCCCGATTGTAGTCTTAGCTTTCAAGGTCTCAGGCTTTCCGTCCTGGATGTACAACCAGCATATCCCCATGAGTTGACCTGGGCGACCCAGGGCCCAGTGGACCTGTGTTTGAATCCTGCATGCTATTGAACCTGTGTAAGCCTCATTTTTCGTATCAATAACACGGCAAGAGTCTGCGTCACATGACTGTTGTATTAGGTGACAAACGTAAGATGCTTGACCTGTATCTCTGGCTCTTAGCACGTTACTAACTAGTAGCAGCTTTTTATTATGGACGAGGTTCACAGGCAGCTGAGGAATCATGCATTTTATTCTCTCTGTGTTTCCCTCTCCGGCAGAGTCCTGAGCTGTGACAGTTCTGTGGTCGTCTTTCCTCTTTGTGTAAAGCAGAAAATATTTCCCCTTCTGGAGACAGCCGAGAGAAACTGTGTGAATTTCTATATTAAACTTCCAGTAACCACTCTCTACAATAAAAGTGGGGGGGGCAGGTAATGGATGGGAGTTCGCTATTTATGGCAAATACTTTGCCTTTGGGAACCTATTTAATGTTTCAGAAGATGGCGTGTATCTATTTCACTTGATCTGAAGTAAATCTTACGTCAGTTATTATTCCCATTCTATAGGTGAGGAAACTGCGGCTCATCACATTGGCCCGACTGAAGTAGAGAAAGAATGTAGACTTCTGGACTTGAAAATGGACAGTCTTTTTAATCTCATAGTTTTCAAATGGAAGAAGCCAAGACCAATATTAAGCCAGATCAAGAGGTGGAAATAACTAATCCTCTGGCCACCATATTTCTCCTCTGCTGTTCCCTTTTCCTTAAGCATGTAGATCTCAGCTCCCACCCCTATTACACCTCCCCAGAGAAAGTTACTTGTACAAGAAAAAAAATGTATTAGCCAGTTATACCTGAAAGAGAATTAAAAGCAGTGGAAACCTGACAAATCCCTAATTGTGTGATTAAAGGCTTTGGCTTCTGATAAAAGAATTGCATGCCTGAGAAAGCTGATCTGGGAGGTATTTTTGAGGAGGTGGTGCTGGGGTGCTGGAGTGAGGGATCCTGGAGTGGTTTTTTGCATTGCCGGTGAAATCTCAGCCGAAATATCTCCTTAGAGAAACTGTATAGACTTTCAAAGGTCTTCCTCTGGATACTCTCCTTCAAAGGTCAGGAGATTTGGTGGGGTCAGGCCCACCGGTCCGAGTTACAAGAAAAAATGAGCGATGGTTGTACCTGTAAAATTATAGCAATGGATCTGACTTAGGGTTGAATAATCTCCTAGTAAGGTCCATTAGTTGTTTTAAATACACCATGTGGAGAAGAAAATTCATATTTCCAACTGGCAGGTTACCATCTGAAGCAATGTCTGTTTTCTTGGAAATATGCTGCTTTTTCATACAAATTTTCTTTATTGCTGTGAAGAGATGGACACACCTGTTGGGGATGGGTTGCCCCAAGGACTGGGGGCACATTGATGCACTGATGTCATCTGTAGAAGGAATTGGGCATGACACATCACCGTTCCCGAGATGGCCCTTGGTTGTTTTTGTTTTTGTTTTTGGTGGTGTTGGCTAAATATGAAGTTTCAAATGGATGGATTAAAAAAAAAAGCAGCCACAGAATTGATTAGATTAGAACCCTTATTCTTTTAAAAAAAGAGGATGAGAGGTGCCTGGGTGGCTCAGTCCTTTAAGTATCCAACTCTTAATTTTGGCCCAGGTCATGACCTCATGGTTTGTGAGTTCAAGCCCCACTTAGGGCTCTGTGCTGATGGTGTGGACCCTGCTTTGGATTCTCTTGCTTTCTCCCTCTCTCTCTCTCTCTCTCTCCTTTCCCTGCTCATGTGTCTGTGTCTGTGAAAATAAACTTGAAAAAAAAAAAAAAAAAGAAAGCAGGATGAGATCCAACCCTTCCAGCTCACCATCTGAGAACATGCATGCTCCTTTCCCACGTATATTTGCTGAAAGTTGTGTTTCTGAATTTTATAGGTACACACATGTATATGTATGTCTGCTTATTAAATCATATGGCGAAAAAGCAAAATGATTAAATATGAGTGTTTATTTATCAGCCACTCTCCCCAGTGTGTGATTGATTTAGTTGATTTTACTTTATGCATATTTGACGATTATCTGATAATGTATCATCACTTAAAATATGTTTGTATATAACATAAATACTATAAAAATATTTAATATATGCTCACATCTTAACAGGTCAGGAGCGAAACAATATAAGTGAGAACATATTTTCAGAAGGGACTATTAATTTATAGTTACTAAGATAATGGCATACACGTTCACTTTCTGTTCTGTCTGGGTAGCTCTGTAAATTGTGTATTGATTATGCTAATGGCACTGGTGTCTTTATTACTTGTCTGCAGATACATGCAGATTGAATGCACATTTGGTAAGGTTGTCATTCTGTAGGGAAAAAAGTACATTTTTAAAATCTGGTTTTTGGAGAGAGTGAGTTAAAAAAAAGAGAAAAACATTAAATAAACTCATCTGGAAACTTAAGGAATTGTGTTCTAGGAAACGAAAAGTGCTATTAAAAAGTTAAAAATGATGTTGTGATATTTCCTTTGTTTCAAATTTATTAAGCCAAGTGTTGCAGAAATGGTACTACCTCAATAATGATCTATTTTTATGGTTTATTTTTGGTTGTGTGACTTTTCTTGTTTTGTTTATCAGGCTGAGGGACCCTTAGACATTTAGGGTTGTGTATGTTTTGAAATTTATTAGCCCAACTAGAGGAGAACAGGATGAATTTCTTTTTTTTTCCCAACGATACATAAATTTTCTTGTATTTTGTAATAGCTCATAAGTCATAAATCACAGCCCCACTTTTTGCTCTCATCTTTCATTATATAAACATGTACCTATTTGGTAGGATTTTTCACTCTCCTTTTTCCCCTTTTGCTGAGCCCTCATGGTACCAAAGCACTTGTTTAGAAACCACTTTCTTATCTTCCCAAATGGGATCACTTCTTAGAAATGTGGGCCTTCCTCCTGTGCATCAGCTTAGAAAGAAAATTAAAAAAAACAAAACAAAAACCAACCTTTAAAAATTTTGTTTTCAAATCGTTTTCTACTTTATTGTAATTATAGTTGGATCCTTGATTTGTCTGAGAACCAATAGGAACTGCTAAAGGGGAAAAAAGGACACAAAAACAATGTTCATATTCCTGGGTGATAGGAGCCCATTTAACAGGATAGTAAAGGCCCCAAAGTTTTGTGTTTCATTTACTGCCCTGAGACACATCCAGTGGTCCCGATCTTTCAACTACATCATTTAAAATTTAGAAGAGGAACTTCCCAAATTAAAACAAACAAACAAAAAGCAAAGTTCCGAAGGGCGCCTGAGTGGCTTAGTCGGTTAAGCGTCGGACTTTCGCTTAGGTCATCATCTCGCGGTTCGTGGGTTCGAGCCCCGCGTCGGGCTCTGTGCTGACTGCCAGCTCAGAGCCTGGAGCCTGTTTCAGTCTGTGACTCCCTCGCTCTCTGACCCTCCCCTGCTCATGCTGTCTCTCTCTCTCTCTCCTAGAAATAAATAAAACATTAAAAAAAAAAAACAAAGTCACGAATCAAGAGAATTGACCAGTAATATTGGATTGATTTTTTGTGAGCGAGATTGGAGTTTATCTTCTCAACCTGTGCAAATGAGAACTGGCTGTATTGCAGCAGGCGAGTGTTTCTTGTTGGAAACAACAAAACACTTTCTCCCTAAGCTGGTGTTTCAGTAATTGTGGAGAGAGTTAACTTTACGTGTCGAATTCAGAAATACTGTCACAATTGGCTTGGTGTCGTCTAAAACAGCTGAAGTAATAAGAACAGTTAGTAGAAGCATCAGAAAGTATGATGTCTGGAATACAAAGGCTTTTTGCCCCAGATTTTCTTTTTCTGGGGTGGAGCTCTGCTTCCTGACTGGGTTACTATAGCTGCCGCTTATTTGTTACATGTAAAGAGGAAATAACTAGACCCTTTCCCAAACATCCAGACATCTAACTCCTAGGTTCAAGTGTGTTTCATTTATTATTGTTGCTGTCCGAAGAAACACTTTGCAATATTTCTGAAGGAAGAGATGTGAGAATCAATGGCTGTTTTTGTTTTCAGTCAAGTTTTGGATTTATTTTCCTTTGGCATTGTGTGTGTTTGAACTAAGACTAAATAAAAAGAAAATTTCACCCAAGACGTAAGTCCCCAGAAGAGTCACGGGGAGTCTTGTAAATCTCTCGCACTGGATTAAAAAGTGAGCTGGTGGGATTGTGATATTTCTGGCCGATCTCTCTCCAGTTTTGGCTTTGGTGGGATTATGAATAAAAGGCAAACTCTGGGGTGTGAACATAGTGAGAAGAGTAAGTCATTAGCCTTGATTAATACACCCGTTTTAAAACCAAGGCAGCAAGTTCATCTCTAGGAATGGCTCTACCACAGCCGGTGCCTGACAGTTATTAGACGGCTCCCCACTTTCTTATGCCAACACTCAGTGCTAAGTCCTGTTTCTGGAGTGGCTCCTGTGCCTTTTTTCTGCCATTGGATGTGTCTGCACTCTCTTCCCTCCTTTCCTGCCCAATGTCAGATGTCATAGCCTGCAGTCCAGCTGCACCCCCCTTCCTGCTTCCGGGTCTAGTACCTTAACAACCTACCCTCTCCATTAGCAATGGGACATCTTACTAAAAGTGTAAAGGAGATCTGTGACTCTCCTTACAGTCCTCCGGTGACTTCCCGTGGTGCTGAGGTCAGCATGTGAACATTTAGCTCATAGTAGTCCCGTCAGGATCTAGCTGCATCTCCAGCCTCTCTGCCAAGGCTCCCCCTTTCCCCACTCTATCCAGTGCCTGTCATTTGAATGACACAGGAGACCTTGCACTTCCTGGAAGGCATCTTGTTGTTTTATACATCTGTGTGCCTTTACATATGTGTTTCTTCTGTTTCGAGAGAGCCGTTTTCTATTTGTCCTTAGGGCTACCCCATCCTTTTAAAACTTAGCACATGCTTCTCTTCTTTAGGTAAAACTTTCCAGCTCTACCCTATGGGATTTCAGTGCCCCTGGTCTATGGGCTTCTCCCTCTGAGGACTTATCCCGCCTTTTGCACTCATTGATTTACTCATCCCCCCCTTCCGTCCTCTCCCCCTCAGTAATGCTTGCTAGCCCTTCTGATGTCCTGGCATATGCAGAAGAACGATGAGTTTTGAATGGCGCCGTTGGGTGAGTGGAAAGGAAACAGGCGCACAGTCTCCCAGTCTCCCAAGCTGGACATGGCCACCGGGAGGGCCGAATGGATGAGTATCCTTCAGCACCTGGCCGCACCCACTTTTGACCTGTCAGTCGGGTCAGACTGCAGGCTGCTGGTTTTGCGGCTCCTGGGGCCTTAGCTAAATGCCCATTCCTGAGCATAGGTGCTCACTTAACTTTTGTTTGCAGAAGGTGTGACTAAGGCAGCCATTGTAATTCAATCTGAAAGTTTAAATGACTTTAAGGCGGGAGTGCATTTATAAATAGTCTTTCTATGACAGCTGGAGTGCTGAATTTGCTTTCTTATAAATTTCGCGTGAAGGTTAAAGGGGGACTAGGTAGAAGAACTAACCTGGGGTAGGATTTTGATTGGAAGGGGAGAAATTTTGTATTTGGTTCCAAAGTGTGTATGTATGGTTCTGCTGTTGTATTTAACCTCTCCCAAGCCTAAGTTCCTCCCCCTGAGCATCTGCCTGCAAAAAATTTCACTGTAGATACAAGAGTGGTAATAAATTCACATTTGGCATGTTCTCCTTGATAATAGTGCATCTGTGATATTTCTCTTTGGTCTTCAAGGACTGCAATAGGTCTGTATAACAGTAAGGCAACACCGCGGAAATTCTAAATTCAACAGCGTGATTTTGTTTAACATAGAGAGCTTTCTTTTTGTCGGAAAATACTTTATAGACAAAGGAAAGAACACGTACACGAAAAGATGTTATTTTTCTTTTTCCTGTAAAACAGTTGAATAACTTTCAGAGAATAGAGTGGTTAAAAATAAACACCGCAGAGACATAAAAAGAGCACATTTTTATCCTCAACCACATGAGCTCTTCGGACCTGTTGGTGCCAGCCAGGTGATGGCAATGGCCGTCATGGTCCTGCCAAGCGAAGGACTCCTTTCGGATGCTCCTCCTTGGCCACTGCACTGGTTGCTTTTGTTTTTGTTTTGTTTTGTTTGTTTACCTTTGCTTGACAGTAAAAAAAAAAAATGAGGCAGCCAACCAGCAGGCGGGTGCGGGCCAGACGGCTGCACAGTCTGGTAATGCTGCATTCCTTCATTAGAGCCTGCTTGCCATTTTGTAACAGTGTGCGATTTATTTTCCCTAAATCTGTTTTCATCTTACGGGATTTCAAGTTACAATGCAAAGCTAGAGCCCAGAAAGCACAAAATAATGATCCCGCCCTTCGGTTTTTGAAAACCAGGAAGGCTTTCTGCTCCCTGTTTAACTCTTTGTGGCCCGAAGGGTCACTTTTTCTCTGTTCTTTAAAAAGTATCAAGATTAAGCTGTGTTTGCAGTTTGAACACTCTTGTAAGGGAAGAGTGATTTTGGACATGGTTTGCTTTAAACAGATAACATTTGATAATTTTAAATGTTTATTGGTTTTAGAGAGAGAGAGTGCAAAGTGTGAGCCGGAGAGGCGCAGAGAAAGAGAGAGAGGGAGACAGAATCCGAAGCAGGCTCCAGACTCTTTTTTTTTTTTTTTTTAAATGTTTTATTTATTTCTAGGAGAGAGAGAGAGAGACAGCGTGAGCAGGGGAGGGTCAGAGAGAGAGGGAGTCACAGACTGAAACAGGCTCCAGGCTCTGAGCTGGCTGTCAGCACAGAGCCCGACGCGGCGCTCGAACCCACGAACCGCGAGATGATGACCTAAGCGAAAGTCTGACGCTTAACCGACTAAGCCACCCAGGCGCCCCAGCAGGCTCCAGATTCTTGAGCTGTCAGCACAGAGCCCAACACAGGGCTTGAACTCATGAATCACCAGATGCTGACCTGAGCCGAAGTTGGTTGCTCAACTTACTGAGCCACCCAGGCACCCTTGATTTTCTTTTTAGCATGGGACTTCTAACTATGTCAGTCAACCCTAGAGCTAGCTGTACAGACACATGGGAACTTTATAAACAACATTAGACAATTAATGATTATTGGGCACAAGATATTTTGTCAGCTTGAGATTCATCATTTGTAGTGATTTCGGGGATTTGAGTGAGAGTTGCATTTGTATAAATTATTTGTTTACTTATTCGTCATAGTGTTTCTGAAAATAAGACCCGGAGTTATAATGCTCTTTTTATTTTTAGACGCAATCCTTGGGAAAAAAAAAAAAAACACAGGCATCTTTCTCAAGTCACAAAAGTGTTACAGTTTTACTAGTCCACTAGTAGTGTAGTGTAGTTCCCACTTTTCCCCAAACATTTATTATTTTTTCATAGTTTTAGGTAATGTAAGATCCAGGAGGTCTCCATCATCACAATGAAGCGAAGACTTGCTTTATGTTTTGTTTTTGTTTTTTTAAGGCAGTATGCATTTTGTAGTTGGTGATTTCTTGAACTATCTGGCACTGTGTGGGTTGATTTAAGATTGAGTAATTCATGCCATAGCTGTTTAATTTGGTGAAAAGCTAGCTATGACCAGAGAAGAGACTGTTAGGAAATGGTCTTGTTTTAAGTTTGCGTGTGCGTATAAGTGGAGTATTTTGGGTTCATTCATCTCTTGCCAATCTTAGTTGTTAAGTAATCTTCTCGCATTCATATTTACATCATCCTTCAGAATCTTGTGTGTCTGCCACTGTCATAAAAACCGACTCTGGTTTGTAAGGTAGAGCTCCGTGCTTGGAATTAACCAGGAAAAGCCTCATTTATATCTCGTGCAAGAAGGACAGAGGGCCTGCGCTGTGTACTGGCTGCCAGAAGTTTTTATAGTAATACTTTGTATCTAGGCTCTGGCTCTTACCATTAAATGTGCTTTTTATAGAGTACCAAGTTATAAATGTAGTGCAGCTACGGCATATTAATCTTACTGCAGAGATTTAATGAGGCAGTTGTTTTGCGATGGACACTAGTGGGAGCAGGGAGCGACAGAGTTTTACTTTACCACCGAGCTGCAGAAATATTCCTTGCCTGGTAATAATTATAACCACATGATCTCCTAGTTTTTCTTTCTTTTGCCAGTGCTTTTCCATGCAAAAGTGGCTTGGAAGGAGGTCCATTTCTAGGCAGTGAAATGGGTTGGAAATTGGGCTGTTTTCTCAGTGGTTTGACATTTTAGCTTTGATCAGGCATGGGATCCTTGTTGCACAGAGAGAAATATGTAAGATGAGTTTCAAGAATACAGATAGTCTTTGCCAGTCCGCTGAGATGGCTTTTAGATATTCATTACTTTTACTTGACTTTTATATAGGTTATAAAAAGTAAATGTGGTGAAACCTCTTTTTACATGGACAGAATAGAATTTCTGCCGGTTGGCCTTAAACTGATCCCACACTTGAAATTAATTGAAGTCCATGGGTTTATTGCCTCCAACACTTTTAAGCCAGTGCCATTTTTCATTTTCCCCAAAGTTGAAATTTTATTAAACCAAGTTACGGCAGTAACAGCCCTCATGAAGAGGAGGATGAGAAGGAAAGCACCACCTGCCAGAGAACATAATAAGGGGAAAAACATACTTCTTTTAAATTTCCATTTATAAGTGAAGTTAGCAAAATTGGAAACAGAGAGCTGCCTTTTATTTCTGTAATAATAGTTGTGTCTTTGTTCCCAAATTAAGTCTTTTATCTAGGTTAGAACACTATGAATCCAGTGCTTCCTAGCACCATTCTGAAGGGATGAGCCGGCCGATAGGTGGTGCCGGTGAGATCATGAGTGATGAATGTCACGTGTTTGAGTGGCATCCTTTAGGTCTAAGGATTGAGAGTGGTGTCTGCAGTGATGAGGGGGCTTGAAGCCGTAGCAAAGGGGGTCTGTGGATATTTAGAAATACTGCCCTTTGGGGGAATTGGGAACACAACAATTGAGTTGAAAGAACAGTTGTCCTTCTTGAAGTGGTGTTGGGAGCAGGGCGGTACTTATGGGCATGGACCTTGTATTTATAACCCCTTAGGTTGAAGGCAGAGATTTGAATGGCTCGAGGAGTAATACAATTATTTTTTATGATCGGATCTCAGAGGACTTTATAAAAACTACATAACGAAGGCCATGTGCAATTATTGAAGTGTAGCCACCTGTGGGAAAGAAATGGTTGACAACGTAAGCTTTCCAGAATCTTCCAACATCCACTGACACTAGGAGTGGAACCCCCTAACACAAATAAACATCTTTTGAATGGGTGAGAAATAATTCTTTGTGAAAGTGGAGACTGGAAAACATCTACACACACACACACACACACACACACACACACAGAAAGAGACACTGAGATTGTAGCACTCATTACACCAAGGCATCATAGGCTATAATCGCACCCACCCCCCCAGAGGGTCCCTCTTAAGTGGTGACCTAAAAACAAATTCGCCAGTTGGCTGGAGCATGCATCCTAAAGTTGCGGCAGAAGTGAATAAGCTTGACTGACTTTAGTCCCTGAAGGGTTCTATCTGTAAATGCAGAAGTGGAAGCAAAAACATCTTTTATTAGTCTTAAAATGACCCTGATTTTAATAACTAGCCACAGTGTCAAAAGCATGGATTGGAGTCGTTCTTTCGCTTTTAAGAGCTCAAGCACCATGCATGTGTTCCTATTTGTTTGATATTTTTGATATTGGATTCGTGTAAGGTGTCCATATTCTTGAATAATAAGGAAGACGAGTTTTTATCATTTTTCTCTGCGTACTACTTAAAGTATTCAGAGCGTCGTCTTATTTAAAAACAAACAGGCCTGCAAACTCGATGCATAGCATTTAAATAATCATATTAAGATTCAGATCTAGCACCCACATTTCCCTCAGTGCTATCGATTTTATGAGAAACTGGAAACTCCAGCTAAACAACGGAGAGTATTCAGTGTGTGCATACTGCCTTCCAACAAGTGTTTGGTAATGCGGGGACCAGCTTGCCACATTGGGGCAGTTATTTATTTTCCTGAATTTCTCTCTAATTTGGCGCGATTTTGCCACTGACTTTTATTTGTTTGGAGGTCTTTGAACTGCCACCTGTTCCTTCTGTCTGTAGCTCTCGAAGAAATATTTGAAGGCAGTCAAGTCAAATGTGAGGGATCATAGTGTCAGTTTGGAGAAATGGAGGCCTGTAGGTCCTTTTCAGTTTGGGGGTACCCGATCTGTTCCTGTTTATAGAGAAAATACCAGTCAAGGACTTTTTCATGTACTCCCTCCCCCTCCGTCCCAACTCCTCTCCTTTTTTTTTTTTTTTAATCATCACTAAATAATATTTACTAAGCACTCACCTGGACATGGTGCAGTGCTGGGCAGAGCACAAGACACACAAAAAAGATCCTGTGATTACTCCCCCAGGAATGAGCACTCCAAACCCCAGTCTATTGAAATGGGCACTGTGTAGAGCATGGAGATAATAATTTTCCAGATGGCAAATCAACCCAAATTACTGATTCAGTTAAACACTATGTTCTTTAAAAACGAATAAACAAACAAACAAAATACTTGTTCTTTGAGATGAGAACTTTGCTTTTTCTTTTCATGAACCCAAGAGGTTATTATATACGTCGCAATGGAAGTTGATTTCGGCACACGTGAATCATTTGAAGGGTGGTGACAGAGTCAAGTTCATTGCCGATGCGAAGAAAGGCTTTAGAACAACTGCCAGGAGGAAAGGGACCATACTGAATTGTAGAAGTGGGGATCATGGAAACGTGTTACACGTAAGGCAGTGGAGAGCATTTCTAGACAGCAGGATGGTAGTGTGGTGGCACTTACTGACTTTTCTAAGAAATCCGGGGCTAATTTTGATTCTGCGAATTCTTTGTTTTAACATTTCAAATTTTTGTCCTCCCATATTAAAAAAGAACTGACTACAGATAATGCATTACATATTTCTTAGGTATCTTGATACAAGTCTTTTATCACCATTTTATTGACTATATTTTGAGACATAATTTATTTCTGACTTCAGAGGACTTTTTGCTATTAGAAATTAATGTCCCATAAATTATGTCACAGATTATATTATCCAATTTCCCCTAAAGGGGCATATTCTCTCTTTTCTTTCCTTCCCCATCTTGGCCTTCTGGTAAAAAGGAGGGATGGCACCGGGATCCTTGGGAGCACTTCTCTAAAATGAGCCAAAGGGCAGACACTAGAATCAAAACGTATTTAAAGTATTTATTACACTCTAACTAAAAATAGTATGTGTCTTTTACTCTCTTATTCCCCCTTGCTGTTTATATATCATTCTGAGGGGTAGAATGGAACTATTTTTAGTTTTCACACTATTTAGCTTTTTGACATTGATAATGCCAATTTAAGTTGTTGACTTCGTTATAACTTAAAATTACTCTCTGTATATCTTACCTTTTTTTTTTTTTTTGATGATTGCTTGTTTGAAAACGAGAGACATGCTGATATATTTACACTTGAATCTGTGTTGGTAAAAATGTTTTGCTGTGCGGTAGGGCTTATTTTGCTATCGCTGTCTAACAAATAATGGGGTAACCGTGTGTTTTGACCAGTTTGTAAGTAAAGGTCAATTTCATGCTTATGGTAATTAGCTTACTTATTCTAGACTTTTGGCTAATTCTGGTAATTTCCCGTGAAACAGTATATTTAGCAGAAAGGGAATTCATTCTTAAGCACAGTGGTTTTTTTCCTTTGCATTGGAGACTTTAATTTTAAAAGTGCTTTATCTCTGTCTTTTAAGCAAAAACCCCGAAAAGGCAATGAAAAATGGCAAAGTTCACCTTAAGGGTGGACGAATAATGAATTATTTGAAGGAAGAGATGAGAAAAGGCCTGCGCGGTGGAGGGAAGGGAAAAGTTCAGTCACTGTGAACTGACACATCTTAGGGAAGGCTCACTTTGGCTTCTGGAATGAAATCTGCCACAAAGCCCTACTTTTGCAGCTTCTGGGAAAAGGGTGTTTCTGTTTTTGGTAGCGAGAAGATTAAACATTACTTTGAAAGAACCTGTCTTTAAACCCCTATACTTATGGTCTTGATTTCCTTTTAGACCCCAACTGTAAACTTGAAGACAAGACTGAAGATGGGGAGGCAGTAGACTGTAAGAAAAGGCTGGAAGACGGAGAAGAGCTGGAAGACGAAGCTGTGCACAGCTGTGACAGCTGCCTCCAGGTGTTTGAATCACTGAGCGATATCACAGAACACAAGATTAATCAATGTCAGTTGACAGGTAAACAATACTTATCACTTCTTGTCTTTGCACACCATTCTATTTTTGATTGTTTCAGGCGTAGCTTTTTTCCCTCTTCCAGTAGTTTTACTCCCATACTTGAACATGTAGGGAAGTCTACAAGTGCTTTGGAAAGAATTCTAAGATGGTGGTTTATGGCAAACTCAGTGTCACAGTCCTTAGATTATGAATTGTACCTAGATTTTTAATTTAATTTATTTTTTATTTAAAAACATTTTTTTAAAATGTTTTATTTATTTCTAGGAGAGAGAGAGAGAGAGAGAGAGAGAGAGAGAGTGAGAGAGAGAGAGTGTGAGCAGGGGAGGGTCAGAGAGAGAGGGAGTCACAGGCTGAAGCAGGCTCCAGGCTCCGAGCTGGCAGTCAGCACAGAGCCCGACGCAGGGCTCGAACCCACGAACCGCGAGATCATGACCCAAGCGAAAGTCGGGCTCTTAACCGACTAAGTCACCCAGGCGCCCCTAAAAAATTTTTTTAACGTTTAGTTATTTTGGAGAGACAGAGAGAGACAGAATGCAGCAGGGGAGGGGCAGAGAGAGAGAGAGAGAGACACAGCATCCGGAGCAGGCTCCAGGCTCTGAGCTGCCAGCACAGAGCCCGATGTGGGGCTCAAACCCACAAACTTGGAGATCATGACCTCAGCCGAAGTCGGATGCTCAGCCACCCAGGTGCCCCTGTACATAGATTTTTAAAAAAATGCTTATTTATTTTTGAGAGAGAGAGGGAGAAAGCACACATGCTGGGGAGGGGCAGAGAGAGAGGGAGACACAGAATCTGAAGCAGGCTCCAGACTCTGAGCTGTCAGCACAGAGCTCAACGCGGGGCTCGAATTTATAAGCTATGACATGACTTGAGCCAAAGTCAGATGCTCAACTGACTGAGCCACCTAGGGGCCCCGAATTGTACCTAGATTTTAATAGCTAACAGGTACATTTTTTTTTTTTTCTACTAACTATAGTGATGCCATGCAAGTCCAGAATCTAACATGATTATTAAAATAAAGTTAAAAAAAAGAAGAACCCTTTGAATACGTTTTCAAAGAAACTAAGCATGGATTAATTTATTTTGGTTTAAATACCACTTCCTCAAGGGAACTTTCCTTGATGCCTCTCTGCCTGAGTTGAGTGCCTTTTTTTGTGTTCGCATGAAGTCCTTTTCCTGTTCCTGCATCTCACAGTTCCCACTGCATGTGTTCACATCTCCCTGTCCCTCTGGAGACTGCGAACGCATGGATGGCAGGAACTGTGTCGTCTTTGTCACCGTATTCTCTGAGCCTGGGACAGTGCCTGGCCCACAGTGCGTTCCCACTAAGGTGTGGACACTGTTCTGCGATGCTGTCGATAGGAAAAATCCAATTTAAAGTGACAGGAAGCATAATGTGTTCAATTTGATTGTTGAATACAACTAAAACTCAGTTTGTCAGATTTCTCCTCTTTAAAAACATATTCTACAAGAACGGACTATATCAGCCTGAGTGGGACATTTTAGGCAGGTGTTTTTGTTTTAGATTCATGTCATTTTTCTCTTGCTATTGGAAGCTGACATTCTATGGCTTTGTATGTGTTTGTAACACTCTCTCTCTCTCTCTCTCTCTCTCTTAGTTTCCCAGCACAAATCTTTCTTCAGTTAACCATGGGTGGGAAATGTATTTATTTAAACAAGTGATTCTCCAACTGTTTTCCATACAATATTGATATTTTTGGTAAAATTTTAAAAGGTGTTCCATTTTAGCCAGGTTTTCTGAACAAATTTTTGTGGAAATGTTGGATTAAATCCAATTAATTAGGCTTCTTTATTAAAGTGCACTGTGGCTTTTCAAGAAGGAACTATAGTAAATAAGTTTAGGCCGTAGAATCTTATTTCTTTCAGAAAACCCTGTACTCTTTATTGGGTCTTAAGTTTGGGCATTGATGTCGCACTTATAAACATTGGCCATACACATAATTTTTTGAGGTTTTTAGGATTTTTGGTAACTTTGATTTTGTTACAGTTCCAAACTAATGGAAAATTACAAAAATAATGCATAGAATGCCCATGCAGTATTTACCCGATTCACTGATTCAGTGATAAGTTACATTCTACCCCATTTACTTTGTTATTATCTTTCTCTTTCATTGATTTTTTTCTTAATCATTTGAGAGAGGATTGGTGACATCACACCCATCTAAATATAACTTCCGTATTTCCTGAGGACAAATATTCTCTAAGATGGCCACAGCATACTTATCAAAATCAGGAAAGTTAATATTTGAATACCATGGAACACTACTATCTAATCTGTGATGAAAATTTAAATTTGAATAGTTGTTTCAATAATGTCCTTTATAACTCTTTTTTCTTGTTTAGGATTTAGGATCATGCACAACATTTATTTGTCATGTCTTTTTTGTTTCCTTTCACCTGGAATGATCTCTCAGACTTTTTTTGTCTTTCTTGACCATGACATTTTTGAAGAGTATCTGTCAGCTACTTTACAGAATGCCCACCTGTGTTAGGGTTTGTGTGATGTTTCCTTATGATTAAATTCAACTTCTAGAATTCTGTGATAGGAACACTGCCCACATGGTGTTGAGCTCTTCTCAGTGCATTAAGTGTGCAAGCGTGTGATGCTGGTTTGTCCTGATGTTGATGATGTTAACATTGAATGCTTATTTAATGTGTTGTCCTTAAATAAGCAACTCCAGTGTAAAGTTACTGTTTTCCCTTTGTAAGTAATAAGTAACTTGTGGAGAGATGCTTTGACACCATATAAGTATCCTCATCCTCACAAAACATCCATTTCAACTCTATAGTTTTTGTGGTTATTAATTAGCCTTCTGCCACGATGTCCTTTCTTATTCATTCACTCATTTGTGAATTCATATCACTATGGGCTTTTGGATTTTTATTTTATTCAGTGGCCATAATTCATTTCTGTCATTATTGTGATGCTCAGATTGCCTGAGATTTAGCCAATGGGAATCCCTTCATACTGGATCTTGTGTTGGCTTCATATGCCTTTATCATTATTTGAAGACTTAGTTTCTGCTGCAGACAGATGCCCCAGACTTACCATATTCTTATTCATATCATTATCTTATTCATATCATTATTGTGTGTGCCATTCCACAATCAGCCTTTTTTATGAAGGAGCCCTCATTCCTTTAAGAAGAAAGGTAATTAGAAAGCAAGATATGGCACTAGGTGTGCTCATTGCTATAGGTATATCATGGGTTATAGAGCTTTCCAGCAGACAGAATCAGGAAGCGTATATGCAAATTTAACATACACATAAGAACCATGTGTTCACATTGATGCCGCTAATTCAGTCTAACACTTCAGGTTCTGCCCAGTCTTTTTCCTTTCCATATTTATTACTACATTCGTTAGCAGTAAGAAACCTAGCTTCATCACCCTCAATATACTTACTCATTTGTTTGAATCCGGTATACACATGAAGCCATTTCAAAGTTGCTTACTCATATCATCATGAGAAGCAGATCGACTAACTAGAGTTTCACAGTTTTTTATTATTATTAATCCTATAATTTTAATGTAACATATATGTTACATTACATATATAATTTATATTACATACAGTGAAATTTATAAATCATGTGTACACTTTGATGAATTTTGACAAAATATATATATTCATGTGACCCACATCCCTCTGAAATAACTCCCTACATCCTAGAAATTCCTCTTGTACCCCTTTCTGAGCAGTAATGCTCCACCAGAAGTAATTAGCCTTTCAGTTTTTTAGCCATAGTTTAGTTTTGCCTGTTCTAAGACTTCTTATAAGAGGAATTGCACACCTTTTTGAGTTTAGCTTCTTTTTCTTTTAATGTTTATTTTTGAGAGAGAGAGAGAGAGAGAGAGAGAGAGAGAGAGAGAGAACGAGCAGAGGAGGGACAGAGAAAGAGTGAGACAGAATCTGAAGCGGGCTCCAGGCTCTGAGCTGTCAGCACAGAGCTTGACCTGGGTCTCGAACCCGTGAACCATGAGATCATGACTTGAGCTGAAGTCAAACATTTAGCTGACTAACCAGTCGGGCCCCTTGAGTCCAGCTTCTGTTGTTCCATATATTGTCTGTGAGATTCATTCATGTTGTATATATGAATAATGTGTTCTTTTTTCTTGCTGACTAGTATTCCATAAGACGAAAATATCATCATTTCCATTCTCCCTTTGGTAGACATTTTGGTTATATTTTAGGTTTTGGTTTTTATGAATAAAGGTGTTGTGAACCTTCCTATGTAGGTCTTTCTGTGGGCATATGTTTTATTTCTCTTGATTTAATAAGTCGTAGTAGAATTGCTGAGTCACGGGAGAGGGTTGGTGGGATATGTTAAACTGCGTAAAAAACTTCTGAACCTTTTCCCAGAGTGGTTGCACCATTTAACGCTCTTGCCAGCAATGGCTGAGAGTTCCAGTTATACTTTCTTGCTAACATTTGTGTTGTCAGTCTTTTTAATTTTAGCATGCTGTTGGGTGTGGATTGGTATTCTTTGTGGATTTATTTGCATTTTGTAGCTCATATACATTTAATTGACTTCATTTAATGCATGTTTTATCTCTTAGAATGCATCATTTTTGGAAAGTTCCATTAAATGCAGACAATTAGTATGATAATGTTTTCAGTGGAATAGCTGGTGATTTAGAAGAAGCTTTACTCATGTAGAATCATCACTACTGTTAAAGACAAGACATAGTGACTTGACTGACATGGCTAGTATATATTTCTGCCAGCAAGAAATCTTACCTTAGGTAAGAGCAGGTTGTTAAGCAAACCCTAAATTCTGTTTAGTGTTTATCTCTTACTGAGTTTCTGCCACGTGGTTATCCCTGTGTTCAGCTTTATGAAATAGAACAGAAGCAAAAACTATTATTCCTATACAACTTTCTATATTATACAATATATATTCCTTTATATATTATACAACTTTAATATCAGTGCAGAAAATGCTGGATTTTCAGCACATGGTATGGTGGAGTTACTTATGGGTCAAATATTGTTTTTTTTTAAAAAATAAGAGAAACTCCTCACTCTAATAAAATACTTGGTTTATTTTGATCTTAAACCTGGTAAAAGTAGGGGAGCTCATCTGTGCTTACATACCACAACATCTTAATCAAAGGTGGGAAAACAGAAGCTTATTTGTGACAATGAAGCACATTTCAGGAAGGGTAGGTCTGCCCAGCCTTGGTCCTGTTTGTTGTTCAGGATGATTTCTCTGGGAGGGTGGAGGATTGATGAGGAAAAGCAAAAGTGGAGGATCAGAGAGAAAAGGGGGGGGGGACAAAATCAGGAATTATTCACATTTGTTAAAGGTGTTGAAGTTGACACTTGAGTTGGCTAAGGGTACCCTTCAGACTAATCTGAAAAAGATTAAAGATCCTTGGAAGTATTTTAATTAAAAAAAGTAATATGATACTTCTACCATCTTCTTTGATTAAATCATTTTAATGTAAGTTGGGAAGTTCAGCTTTTCTGATTCCCATTTCCTGCTGCTTCAGTTAACTCTTTTTCTGGTGTTTTCCTCACCCGACCCCCATGGACAACGTGTTAGGTTAGCAAAGGAGGATATTTCTAGTTTTCTTTTCCCCCTCTTAGTTGACTATTTCATTGTTCTTTTTTACTCTACCATTTAACTTCATCTAGCCCCATTTGTATCCTTGCTCATTCCCTCTGATTCCTGTCCTTTCCTAAAGACTCTTCACTTTTTTGTTGTTGTTGTTGTCCATATTTCTCTGCTTTCCTTTGTCTTTGGTTTATAGTTTCTCACTGTTTTCTCTCCTTTTCCCGTTGCTTCTTACGGCTTCCTTTCTATTAACCCTGAAGTCTTTACTTACATGTTTGGGCCTCTCTGGCTAGACTGTTTGCTAAACAATTTACATGAAGATAGGGTAGTGTTCTGGAGGGTTAACTGTAGAGGAGAATTAGGAGATGAAGAAATCTTAAAACTTGTTGATTTGTAAGATAATGGAAGGCTGAGTTATTCTGTGGTTTGACGCCTATGGGAGTGACTAAGGGTAGTTCCAATGTCAGAGAACTTGTAGATACCCTACTTTCAGATTCATTCCATCCTGTAACTGAGGGTTTCTTGGTAACTTGAGTCCTTTGGTGACTTTCATCCCCAAGAGTGAGACACATTCCTTGGGGAGTCTGCCTAGATGGATACAGATTCACTCTGTATTAAATGTCTTGAAATCCTGGTATAGTTTTGCCAAGTGAGCCCAGACTAGACCCCAGATTTGACTGAGCCTTAGAAGATGAAGTTCACAGATGAGCAAGATGACCAATTCTGGACCCAGATTGAACATCATTGTGTGGATTAAGTATGCCCCAGATCAGTTTGTGGGTAGACATTAGTAACCTGGACTGAATTCACAGCCAGTAGATCCATCTGGGGACCTAGAGATCTAAGGGATCATACATATAATTCGTGGAGTTCATCACTGAGGGGTGATGGAATGTGGGCACTATTCTGAACAAGAGTCCTGATCTAGAAAACAAAACAGTCCCTTAAGGATAGGTAGGCACAAGGTGGCCCTCGTGAAGGTGAGCTTTCTTTTTTGTCTCACGGTGCAGTTTTCTTCTAGTCTGTAATCCAACATGTGGTAAGCTATGTATCATCCCCGCTTGAAGGAATAAGGGGGAGGGGGGAAAGAAAAAAGATAAATCCCACTTTTCAATTGTCGTGGTAGATGGAAACCACCTGTCTTGCCCCAGTCTTGCTCTTTTTTTTTCCTGGAGGCTGAGAAGGGAGGGAAATCAACAGTCTAATGCTGTTGGGACTCTCTGATGCAGAAGACAGATTATCAAAATATATATTTAAAGAAGGAAAAGCACAGAGAACCTCTCATTTTACTAATCCACAAAACCTATCATTTCTTGCCAATTCCCTCAGGGGGTGGGGAAGGCTGGAAGCCAGAGGGGTCTCATCACACTTCTCAACAAAGATTTAATAGCGGGGTGCTATGGGGAAGGCTGAGATTACGGAGACTTTATTATGCTTACGAAACTGAGTACGAACTAGCATTGTAAATCACCAAAACTAAGCTACACTTAACAGGATAAATGTATAAAGTGCATTTGGTAATGCTGTATGCTTGTTGTTCTGTGTCATTTTGTCTCTTCTTTCCTGCTAATTTGCAAATTTGAGTTGTCTGTTAAGTGTTCTTTCACATCATTAATGTGAATTGCCTGGGTGTAAATGCAGAAAAACTAAAGAGCATTGTATTAGTTCTTAATCGGCTGGCACACCATACAATCGGTAAGATGGTGACTAGAGAGAAGTGTGAGAGCACGACTGTCGCACTTTGGGGTAACATGCGTGTAGACCGGATTGATAACACCTCGCCTTATATGTGGCTCCTTTGCAAATATTTTTACAGACTCTCATTTGGGGAAAAGGAACTGAACTGAGTGCTGTGCATCAGATAAAATAACATGTTCACTTCATTTGATTTGAAAAATTATGAGACGTCTTGGAAACTTCAATAGGTTTTGTGAGCTAAAGACTTTTCGACATGTTTTTTTCCTGACACTTTTTTTTTTTTTTTAAATGTAAAAGTGATTGTACATGTGTCAGGTTGTGGCAAATTACAGACTGGCTGGTTCCACCCCAAAATCAAGTACTCTAACAGCTAGTTCTGTTGGCACAGGGAATAAGGAAACTGGGTATCTTATGGAATTATGCATTATTTTCATAGAAGCATATCAAAACTTTTTAGAAGCTTTTTTTCGGTTTTCCTTTTTAAAGCATTAGTTGTAATAAATTACATGAAATAAGCGTGATATTTTAACTTTTTAGTTTATATCATATTTAACTTTTTAGTTTAGTTTTATAGTTTAGTGAGTTTAAGGCATATAGCTTTCATTTGCATATTTCTGTATTAATTTCTATATGGATTCATTATTCATAGTTTGTTATTAATCATTTACATATTAATTAGTTATTTATTTCTATATAATTAGGCTTAAGGCATTGTATGTTTTAATTTTTTTATTTCTCTCCATTTTGAGCAATTCCTTGTTAACGTACTTAAAATATTTTTTTGTCGCTTTTAGCCTACTTTTTCCAAATCCCGTAAGCCCCCACAAATGGAGTTTGATGGCCTCCATCGATTCCATTCCCAGCTCTTTCTCCACATATTTTTTAATTTTTCGACTAATTGTTTCCAAACATTTTAATAAGAAAAAAGTTAGTATGCCTCTTTATTGAACATATTTATCAGTACATTTTGCAGATGCACGTATGGTACAACATTCACAAAAGTAGAAATTGAAAATAAAGTACAGATGAAATACACAGGTATTTAAAATAACTTTATGTTGTTTTATAGGCCTGGTCTAGATTCACTTATTTTAATGATTCATTTCAAATGGCCATGAGAGCGGAAAAACCTCTCTCACAGAAATACCAAAGAGAGAAGGTGTGTTCTTACATTTCTCAGGGAGGTTCGTCATTAGCAATGGTGGACGTAAGCCCCCATTTCAAATAACTTGCCTGATAATCTCAATTTTGTTTTGCCAGGCTTTGGTCAGTTCTGATTAAATTGTTTTCCTCCTTGACACAGTGGCTGACAAAGAGCTTTTACTCTGAGTGGAAGGGCCACATTGGCCATTTTCTTGCTGATGTCTTGTGCTCGCGGCTGTCAGTATACTGCAGTTTTCCTTGTACAAAACTTTAAAAATCACTTGTCAAAATTTGAAGATTTTGTGTGAATTATATCAGTTGACATTAAAGATGATCTGTGAGTCTGTTTTACTGGACATGAAAGACGGCATTATTTTGAGGTGTGGGAAGGTCCTGGAAAAGCAAGGACACCCAGGCTGATGGGGATACTGTTTATCTTCCTGCTCTCTGGAAGCTCTGCTTTGTTTCTGGATGGCTATTTATGGCTAATGTCTGTTCTGACTGGTTTCTAAATAGTCAGAGTATCTGCTCTGTACTAGGATTTGTACCCTCGATTTCAGAGACTGCTGTTCTCAACTACTATGTAGTGCATCATGGGAAAAACAGCTCGCCAGTCTCTGCTCCTCTCAGTTTCAAATGAAGTGATGGGGCTGAGTGTGTTGTTTTCATAGTCGGGCAGGGCCATGACCAAGTTCTATACATTTACCGGAGAAAAAGCAATCCTCCCTAGTTGGTTCCCACTTCTGAGCTGTTGGCTGAATGAGCTTCTTTTTCTGGTTTTGGAGGGAGAGTCAGGTAAGCTATCACCTGCTATGAAAGCTTTGTTAATGCCACCTAGAAGTTTTGATATTAGTACCTAGTCTAGCATTCTCTTCTGGATATATTTGCTTGTGAAATCCTTCATCAAAACATCGGTGTAAAAATAGTCATTTTTGGTCCATTATCTTCTCAATGCTCTTTGAATGCTTTGGTGCATTGTAATTAGGATTTATAAAAGAACTGTACCAATGAGTTATGTTTTCCTATTGTGAATGAGCTATTATGTGTATTAATTTATTAAAATTAAGTAGTAGGAATGTTGACGGGGGCCATTAGGAAATATTTCTATGTATTTTTGATATACCTTTTAAAATTGGTGTTTTTATTCTCAGCCTGCCTTCATAAGCTGTAAATCACAAGAAAACTACTGATTATGAGGGGAGAGTTCCTGAAGGATGAAACTCCTAGAAACAGAAAATAAATGGGTGCATTCACTTTATTTTCTACCAGTAGAACCTAAGTGGAGGATGTCACGTATTAGCTATATTTGCAAATTACCTGCACCTTGATAAATTTCAGGTTTTTGAAATTAGCATTTTGAAATGACTATAATCCAAGAAAAAAATTAGCGTTATTTGTCTGTGTGGAAAAAATTGTTACCTCTCGACGCCTTGTGAAACCACAACCGTTTTAGATAAGTGGTTTTGCCTTAGTTGTATAATTGGTAATGAATATATAATCATCTGATTCTGTGGTTTCAGGATTTATTTGCCAAAAATTGTAAATAAAATGTCAAGAACACAGTCCATGGGAGAGTATCTTCAAGAATCTCCACTGCGTCCTTGATGGTCATTGATGGTAATTAAAGCTGTCAGTTTGTCCCTGTGGAGAAGTGTAAAAATTATAAATGAAGGGCTGTACTTGGGATGTGGAAACAGTGGGGCCTCTTTTGTGGGGAAGATGAATTAAAAGAGATCAACTATTTCCTAGGCCCTATGCAGCCATTCAGCCTGTCTTACAAGCAGGGCAGTGCGTGGCAATTTGGATACAGTTGTGAGCACACAAGGAGTGTGCCACGTGTAACCCATTCTTAGATGTGAAATTTAACACAATACAACTTAAGATATTGGAGTTTTACATTTTGCATGATTGAACTTGATTTTTTTTTTTTTTTTATATTACTTAGGATGCTTGTGACCAGTATCTACTTCCTTTAAAGGGTAGTGAGTTGCTAAAGAAGTATTAAAAGTAGACTGTTTCCCCATTCTTTCTCTTTGTGCTACTTTGGCTGGGGATCTTGTCTTTGGGGAATGGTCGCCATGTCACGGAGATCTATGACCTCTTAATAGGCCTTGGGAGGGGAAGGCAGGAATCATTCTACACTGTGCCTCAGGGCTTAGTTCCTTTAAACTTCAAGGAATTGGACTGGAACTCTTCACTCCTTCTTTCTTTCAGCTTTACCTTCGGGGGAAATTGATCGATTAGAGGTGATTATTCCACAAACTCTGAACCCTTTTCCCCTCTTTGTTCCAACTGGAGCTTCTCAAAGTTTAAAGGGATTGTGTCTCCTGGGTGAATTGTAGAATGAATTTAAGTAGATTATTGGGTAGAACCCTTTGAACACACATTAAAAGTGCTAAAAAATATATTTGGAGCACAAGGAAGTATTTGAAGCCAAAGGATAAAGAAACATTTGTTTCAATACTGATTATAATGTAATTATATGGGATTTTTTGAGCAAATGATTAGCTTAAGTTAGACTATAGAAGCATAGTAGTGCTTCAAACCAAGAAAAACAATAAGATCAGTGCAACAAATGGACAGATGTGCAAAATCTGGATGGCGTGAGACCCTCATGGGACCGAGGACATCCATAAATGACTAGTTTTATATATGTTCTCTATTAGGCACAGCAAGATTCTACTAATTGATGGCTTTTAGATTTTTCTAACTTCTTTGTTTAACAACAACAAAATAATATATATGTCATTTTTTTTTATTTGCACACATGCTTGCATGATAGATTTGTCTTATGGACACTGTGGACCTCGTTTGAATTGTATTTAATGGCCGCATCAATTTAATTTTTCCTTCTTTAAAAAAGTCTAATTCTTTACCTCTACCTACCCACAGAGCAGTATTAGCTCCCCCTGGTGACTAAATAAAAATGTGGACAAGAATGATTGGGGTAATGAGCTTCATTAACTTTAATCTCTAAATGAGTAATTACTATTAAGATGCATACAGTAGGCATGCACACTGAACTGTTTTCCAAGTAAAAATTCTCATTAGTCCTGAAAAATGTCCATTTTCATATCAATATCTGCATAATGAAGGCTGGTCTATCTTATGTGGCTTTTCTTGGAGTTGTGCCCATTTTAATGACCCCAGAGCTCCTGGTTTTCTGATGTGGGAGATACTGGAACAGAGGGTAAATATTCAGATTTTCTGTACACCAGGAGCTCATTACAAACAGAGACAATAAAAGCAACTACCAATTTACCTATCTCTATCATTCTTACAAAATAGACTTTATATAGAAAAAGTTATCATTGTTAGAATGACTTAAAAGACATATCCTTTTAGAAAAACACTGTTACACATTCGAACACTAAGATGTATTTTTTTTTGTTGTATCAAGAAAACATTTTTTTCCATTTAACTGATGAATTATTTAAGGTGTATATTTTTATTAGTGAGGTTGACTTTCAGCTTAACTTGTATAGTTTAATTTATTAAAAAAAAATCCTCCATCATAATTAAATTATCAGTTGACAGTTGAGAATGCTTTTGTAATTTTTTTGAAAAGGAATCTGTCTAATCTGTCATGGACTTATTATTTCCCATATGTAATTTTATTTTCTATACAAAGTATTTGCTTTTCACGTTTTTCATATGGTTATCAGAAAGCAGTGTTCTGTGACTCCACGATCTGGTTTAATATTTTATATTAAATATTACACATTATGCATTAATTAAAAGTTTTTAAAAAATACTTTTATTTATTTCTAGGAGAGAGAGAGAGAGAGAGAGCGTGAGCAGGGGAGGGTCAGAGAGAGGGAGATACAGACTCTGAAATAGGCTCCAGGCTCTGAGCTGGCAGTCAGCACAGAGCCCTACGCGGGGATCAAACCCACGAACCGTGAGATCATGACCTAAGCGAAAGTCGGACGCTTAACCGACTAAGCCACCCAGGCGCCCCGCGTTAATTAAAATTTTTTAATGTTTATTTTTGAGAGACAGAGAGACAGAGCGTGAAAGGGGAGGGGCAGAGAGAGGAGACATAGAATCTGAAGTAGGCTTCAGGCTCTGAGCTGTTAGCACAGATCCCTACGCGGACCTCCTACTCAAGAACCGCGAGATCATGATCTGAGCCGAAGTTGAACGCTTAACCGACTGAGCCACCCAGGCGCCCCTATTATCATGCATTCAAAAGGAAAGATTTGAAATTTTATCGAGAGCTAATAGTAGAATTGTTCTTTTGCTCCTCCTATTCTTCTGAAAAATTCTCCCTATAATTTAATGCCCTCCCCTCTCCCACTATTCTTTTGCTTTTCTTCCCTTCCCAGGACTTTATTTTTAGGGCACGATCCCTTAGCCTCTGAGTTTGTATTTTCCTTTTGTTTTTCCGAGGTACCTGTGTATATTGGGAGAAAGCATACAGTCTTCTAAATGTGACCATTTCTTCGCAATATGTGAGGTATCATCTTCTTTGGCTTGTGGAAATGTACTGAAAACATTCTTTGGCTATTTTGTCCTTTGACCTAGAGTGATGGTATGGTTATCCAGCAGCGTGGCTGAACGCAGCCCTTCTCACTTGAGTTTATTTCTCCCTCTCCCCATTGCTTCCTTTCTTAAGCAAGCTGCTTGCCCTTTGCAGTTCATTTGTCTCAGTCTTAATAAAAAAAACAAGCGACTTAACTTTTGCATGTCTCTACTACTCATAGGTAGAGCTTGAGTTGATGCCTCACAACTAAACAGTGAAAAGCTTTCTTCTTGTGAACACTGGTTTAAAACGGACACATTTTTATTAACACAAATATTATTATATTGATTAGATCCTATAGTGTGGTTTAGTGTAATGAAAAGTATGTGGCATATTTTCTTGTTATACTAAGAAGACTGTGCAGAGACAATGAAATGAATAGCCCATCTTCCCAAATACTACTGTGCATTTGTCAGTAACATTCAGCTCAATAAATGAATATCAAGGCCCTGCTCTTTGTCCAGTAAGTACTGGAAATACAGGGTCCAGGATCTTCTGGGAGAAAAATGGGTGGAGAATGGCTTATTGAGCCCAACCCGGAGGTTTAGGGACAGCTTCCTGGAGCACATGATGATGTTAGTGTTGAGACGAGTTAGCTAGGTGAAGAAAGGTGGGGAGAGGAACATTTCAGGCAGAGAAAAGAGAAAGAAGAGTAAGGGAGAAACAAGGGACAGAATAATACCTGCTTGGACACATTCGAAGAAGAGGAAAAGTGTAAGAGAGGGAATTAGTGAGGTAATAAGTTACTCTAAAACTTTTTGACTTAAAACCAGAATCTTAAAGTTTATGGAGGTGAGGAATTTTGGTGTAGCTTACTTGGGAGATTCTGGTTCAGGATCTCTGATAGGGTCGTAGTCAAGGGGTTGGCCAGGGCTATGACCATTTGAATGTTTGAGTGGGGTTGGCGGATCTCCTTCTGAGCTCAGTCACATAGCTACTGATTGGACACCTCAGGTCTTCACCACATGGGCTTCTCTAGAGGGTAGCTCACGATATGGCAGCTGTCTTTCCTCAGGATGAGAACTCTGAGGAGAAGGAGAGGGAGAGGTAAGGATATGGAAGTTCAATGTCTTTTATGACTTACCCTTGGGAATGGCATACTATTAAGGCTGCTGTATTCTATTATGGATCACAAAGACTAACAGACTAATTCTAGTATGATATGAGAGAGAATTATTATACAAAGGCATCTGTACCAGGAGATGGGGATCTTTGGGGGCCATCTTGAAGGTTGCTTGTTACAATGAACCAGGAAGGGAAAGTTGGGTCTGGCCATGGAGGGAGGGTGCTAAGCTAAGAACTCAAATTTGGTTCTCTGGCCTGTGCTTCTTATAGTGTTCTGAGGAATCCTGCAGGCATCAGCCGGGGAGGCATGGAAGTAGGAATTGAGTTAGCAGGAGCCCTCCACTCCCAGAACAGCCCTGGCTGGAATTCCTTGATGTACTGGTGGATATTCCAGTAAGATTTTATTTGACTATTGGATTTAGAAGTTTAAGAATGTTTGATGATTACAGTTTCAGGCAGTGGGTAGCTATTGAAGGTTTTCTGCAGGAGAACATCTGTTCAGGTTGGATGGCATGTGGCAGGTAGATTAGAGAAGAATTAGCAGCTCTTGTGATAGCACTATGAAGAAAAGATGGGGCCCACATCAGTGCAGTGGGCACAGGGGTGGAGAGGAGGCTCAAATTCAATAACTATTGTGAAGGTAGACATCATCCAGATGTAGTGCCTCATTGTGGGACATAAGAACCAGGAAAAGATCTAGAACGAGCCCCATGTCTCTGAAATCCTCAGGTGCATTGGGTGACCATCACCTGGCCTCGGAGATGAGAAGGAAGCAGGTTTGGCAAGTTCACTTTCACTTATGTTAAATTTGAGATAGTTTTCTGGCCAACTTGGTTAACATAGCAGTTGCGTGTGTAGACCTGAAACCAAAGGTAGGCATCTGGCCACTTAGGGTGCTTCCTGTTTCTTTGAGTTGTGGTTTAGTCTTCCCTTTGTAAATTACCTAAATTTCTCCCCCTACCCTCCCCCCATTTCTGTGACACTGTTTCTGATCCAGCTTCCCCTCCCCCCATTTTAATAATGGAGAACCTCCTCCCCTTAGGTGGGTCACTACTCACACTTGGGCTCCTGGATAGAAGGCCTCTTACAGCTGGCGCTGCTGCCGCGAATGGGAGGGGACACCCTGAAAAAGCAAGACATATGAAAAGCTTTAAGGCTGACTAGCGTTCTTTCTTTCAAGATGAGGAATTTTGACATCCAGGGTTTAATGCTTTCCTGAAATCCAGCAAATGGATGCTAAGAAAGGTGCTTTATTCTCAAAGGATTAGAGCAGTGGGTTTTCTTTTTAGAAATATATCCCAAGGTTCATCTCTATAGGAAAATCTTACTATCTTACTACTTAGGGGTTTTGGTTATGCCCACCAGCACTCCCCCTCCCCCCCTTCAAAAAATGACCAGGCAGATTTAATTTTACTGTTCATTTTTTGGAATCTGTGGCTATCTTGTGAATCTTCACAAACTGCTTTTAGGCTTGATTTTTAGACTTGCAGTTCCCAATCATCTCCCTGAGCATTATTTTCATTAAAAATTCCATTAGCTTTAAAAAAAAAATCAATGTAATCATTCAGTAGTAATTAATTCTTACCAATCTTTGAAAGGAAAGATGAATTAACAAAACTTCAAGATGTTAAAATGAGTAAAAAAGAGTCGTGTGGTTAATGGGACTAGTAGAGATGTCAGTATAATGGATAGAGGGGTGGGCTCTGGCAGCTGGCCAACCACAATGCAAATCTCACTTCTCCAGAAGCTAGCTGTGTGGCCTTAGGCACATAACTTACATTTTTAATCTAAAATTTCTTTATCTGTAAAGTGGGGGCAATAATAAAAAGGTAATAACATTGCCTGCCTCCTAGGGTTGTGGTGATTAAATGAGATAATAGATGTATCATTCCAGTAAGGTGCTTGGCACACAGTGAGTGCTCACTATAAACATAATTATTAGTATTAATATTATCAAGGGTGGTAATGATTCCTTTAAGAATAACTCACATGAGTCAGATTCTAGATTTGAATGCCTTCCAGAATCCTGAGAGGTTTTGAAAGAGTTAGTATGAGTTAATACTTGGCATTCAGTGTTAAATTCTCCCCCTTTTAAAATTAAAAAGGGAATAATGTGGGATTGGTGTTGGGGGAAAGGGGCAATTGAAGGGAATAAGAATTAGTTTAATTAAGCGTGTTTATCACCATTCCAGTAAGATCTTAATGTTTAAATTTATATAGAATAGGGGACATCATATTTTGAGAATAAAGAAGAGAGGCCCTGTATCTATAAAACACTTTATTCTATACAAAATATTAAAAATTAAATCCCTGACATAAACTTTTGGGCTGTACTCTGGTGCATGTGAGTATAAGAAGACAGTTGTGCAATGGATAGCATTGAAAAATGTTATAGCTTATTTATTTATTTAATTTATTATTTATTCCCATGCATCTTTTAGAACGTTTTAAAAATAATCCTCCTTGTTTTTGTGAATTTGCTCAAAATTTATAAAATATTAATTTTAGCTTAGTACAATTAAAAGTATTCATACCTTGTTTTTTGTAGCATCATAAAATTGGCCTAGCAGTCATAGAGATTCAGGTGATCAGTGGTTTGGAAAATCATCTGGTCGAAGTGCTTTCCTTTAAATCTGGGAGACTCATACTTTTGTTTTCTAGGGGGATAGAGTCTGAAGAAATGCATTTGTGCAACAAATGACCCTAAGACAGTTGACTTTTGCAGTGTACCACACGTATTAAAGCAGTGTACTTAACATGTACGCGTTAGTGAGCTTTTAGTATATTCACATTTTCTGCTATGCATTGTGAAGGTACAAAGAAATACGAGTCATGATCCTGATTGCAAAGGATCTTACTGTGTACTCAGGGAACACAACTCACGTACCTGAAAACCTGAATGCAACAGTATAGCATTAAATGCCAAGATTTCTAATATGAGCAGTAGGTTCCATAATGTTTGTTTTTTTTTTTTTTTTTGTATTTATTTATTTTAGGGGAGAGCATAAGCAGGGGAGGGGCAGGGAGAGGTGGGGACAGAGGATCTAAAGAAGGCTCTGTGCTGACAGGCTGATAGTAGCAAGTCTGATGTGGGACTCGAACTACAAATCATGGGATGATGACCTGAGCCGAAGTTGCTGTTCAACCAGCTGAGCCACCCAGGTGCCTCAAGTTCAGTAATGTTTAAAGAAGGGGGCGGCAAGTGCACATGAGCTGGTTAGAGAGGCCTTGTGGCAATGACCACAGGTGAATATACCCGGGCAGATCATTAGCAAATGAATAGGAGCAGGGGTGGTCTGGGATGTGAGGGCGAGATGAAGCATCTCAGGTAGGGAACTGTAGCTGGGTAAAGTACTTTGAGTTAACATTTCTGTATCTCAGCGATGAACCATGGGAATCTACCCCCAAAACCAAGAGCATACTTTACACACTCTATGTCAGCCAACTTGACCATAAATTATATCAAATTGTTTTTTGTATCTCATCTAGAAAATAATTTCATAAGCAGCAGCATTGTGTCACGTCAAGTTGCAGCACTCCTGGAGTATTCGAGTTCAAACAGAGTGCAGGGCTTGTGAAAACGGCTCAACAAAGTAACAAAACAAAGTAACCATGAGGTTAGTTACTAACCAGGAAAAATCTGTTTCTATATTAGGTTGTCCTAAGAGTAGTTTGAAAATCAGGTAGGATAGAATCTGAATAATTGCTGAGGTGACTTGGGTTATGGAACCGTTTTAGAATACTCCTTTAAAATAGCTTAACCAGTATGGACTATCGTATGAAGTTTCTTAATTCATTAAAAATATACTGAGCCTGTCTCCAGGTGACTACATTTGATAGTAGGATCTTTTGCCTTAATGCTTTTGTTAAAATGTCATGAAGTGTCTTCAGACTTAATTTTCACTTAAGTTTTATTCTTATTATGCTGTGAGCCTTTGGTGCTTATCAAATGTAAATTTTCTCCAGTGAAGGAAGAAATTACTAGCACAGCTATTAATAGATTAATGAAAAGTCTTATTGCTTCTTAAAATTTATATTTTCATGGTGATTGACAATCGCTAATTAGTTAATCCTCTGCCTGTGCTCATGAGGTAGGTCAATATTATCTCCATTATAAAATGAAAGATTGAGAAATCAGAATCTTCAGTGATTTCCTCAACAACCTAGTTCTTTATTGACATGACAAAAATTGAATTTACTCTTAAACATTTCTTTTAAGTTAACGAAAATATCTTTGGGTTGAACTGTTGATCACTGGAGACATCTTTTCCTTTCACTGTCCAACTAAAAAGCCATTCATATCAAGTGGCATCTAAGATTGAAAGTAGACTTTGGACAAATTGAAAGCTATATGATTATATATAACAGAAAACCCCCAACCAACTGCAGCCTAAATTAGAAAGAAGTCTATGTCTTGCTTATATGTGAGAATTCTGGAGCTAAGTGGTCCAGAGCTGGTTTTCTTTGTTGGTGCTCTGCTCCTAGCCCATGGCTGCTATTGTTGAGGGCCGTGCTGGCTGTTGGACTTCATGCCATTATGGCCAGTTGGAGGTTAGGAAAAGAGGGAAGACGGAAGACCTCACACGGCCTTTCTTGTCTAAGTTGGTTCTTTTTAAATAGCCGTTCAACAAGTTCCATCCATAATTCCACTCACATCTCAGTGGAATGAAAGAATGGACTTTTAGGTAGGTGACTGACAGTCTCTCACACAATTAGCATTTTTGAACATTTGAATTTTGTGTTATTTTGTATTGCTAGTGATATTTCTCTTTTCCAATAGCATGTATAATTTAGATTACTTGCTAAAACCTAAGGGCCCTTTAGATTCCCACTATGGACAGAACCTTTTTCTCTGGTTGATAACCTCCATTCTTGAATTGTTTCACAGATAGCACATCTGATTTTCCAACGGAGAAACTGTTTTCAAATCCAGGGCAGAATTGCAGTCTAAGACTCTGTGCTTTGTCCACCTTGGTTCTCTGCTTTGAATGTCAGTAGTCCTAGACAGAAAAATAAGGAGACCTACCTTTATTTGAGCAGAATACTTAATACAGCCAAGGCAGTCATGTTATGGACATAGAACCCGAGGGAATGTTTTTGGGGCCATGGTATAGCCCATGGAACTTCTGTGTACCTGGCCAGCCTCAACACCATCCTGTTTCACCCTAGAAACTATATTTTTTATAGTTTATTAAAAACTATATTTTTCATGAAAGCATCACACAACTTGCTTCATTCTGTGGGTGTCCTGGGACATGGAGCTCAATTAAATGAAAGGCATGTCGCACACCTGTTTTGGGGATGAGATCTATTACGTAGGCATGACTAGCGTGCCATTGCTAGCTTGAGACATGGAGCTGCCTAGACCGTCTGCCAAAGCTAAGCAGCTGGGGTGAGGCACGCCTTTGTCAGTGTACATACGCTACATGCCTCCTAGTGCTGCCATGCACACTTGTCTCCCACCGTTCTTCCTCTCCAAGGCCTTCCCCAGCATCTACAAACAAACAGGTGGTATATAAAAAAAAATACACTAGATAATCTATACAAATGGAGGGACTGTGGAAGACGGAAGTTTCCCATTTGGCGTCGAACAACAGTCATGCAAGGTTAGAGCCAATAAAGACCAGTGGAGTTCACCTGGCTCAACTCCCTTTTTATGGAAAAGAAAACCCAGACTCACTGTCACCTAGCAATTTACTGGGCCTGCTACGACTTGGGACATTGAACTTCTGACTCCAAGTCCAGTGTTGATTTTGCTATATGAATTATTTCAACAAAGCGAAGTGCGTAATGAGTCACACCATAAGCCATTGCCCCAGAGCATATTTCAGGTCAGATAACTGCTCGTTGGAGTGCTAGTGTCCTTGCCTTCTTCCAGTGGGCACTTTTTACTCCGTAAGTTGTACCAGATATTTATCTGTAAGTGGATGGAATCTCTAAACCTCCCTGCCTCCCCACCTCCATCTCATTTGAATATTTCCCCAATCCCTAGCTGCTACCCCATTCTTTGGGAACGTGCCGAAAGGAAAGCCTGCTGGTCCCTGCTAAGGAAGACTCCTGCCCACTGAGGGCTTGGACCAGCCACACGAGGATTGCCTGGTTTCCCTCAGATGGACAGGTCATGAGCTGTTTCGGGTCACCATTTTGGCATGAAATTGGGCTTGGTGGCCCTCTCGGCACGCTCCTTGGTGTTGTTATGGAAGACACTTCTGTGTAGGGGGTGATGCTTGATGAGTCAGAAACGATCAGCTGCCTGTCGAGTGTCTTCAGTGTAGATGATTCTGTGTCTTATGGGCGGAAGTTACAGAAGGGCGATGGGCCCCTTTTCTGTTGCTTCTCCTTTCTCTTTAGTTGCCACACCACGTTCTACCTGTGCTGCCCACGTTCTTGTCAGTTTCTCTGCTCCACTGGATATTTTTAGATTCCTCTAACCCTGTATGAGACCCCTTTCCAGTTTTTAATAAATCCCCAATGTGCCCCTTGTGTATATCTGAGAAACTCCATAAAACCAGGTATAGAAAAAGTAAGTTCCACCTGCCAGTGGCTTCTGTTTGCTGATTGGAAAAATTATGGGTGCTTTCAAAATAAAAACAAGTTTATAGATATCTTTATATTATAGCTGTTACATTTTTAGAAAATTAAAAAGTAGGTTGTGTTATAGGCAGCCCTTATCCACCTTTGTGCTTGCGATGTTCAGGAGGGACATAAATGGCTCTTACTATTGTTTGATGCCTTCCAATTATTAATATGTATACATCTTAAGAGTGGGGAAATGCTTGAAGAATCAAAGAGAAGAGGAAAGCAGAAAGTTTTGTAAGGAGTATACCTCTTTTTTTTTTATATCTTTGCTGGAATTAAAGTTAAATATTTATAAATGTTTTTGAGGAGCCTTAATATTTTTGTTATATTTTTATTATAATGTTTAAAGTTGGCAATAGCTCCTTCATTTAAATTTGGTTTGGTGAGATTTTTATGATCTTTCTAATACATCCAAAATTAAAAACAAAATTGTTTATTTTTGAGAGAGAAAGACCGAGAGAGAGAGAGAGAGAGAGAGAGAGAGAGAAGAGAGAGAGAGAGAGAGGTCATGAGTGAGGGAGGGGCAGAGAGAGAGGGAGACACAGAATACCAAGCAGATTCCAGACTCTGAGCTGTCAGCACAGAGGCAGACATGGGGCTCGAACTCACGAATCGCAAGATCATGACCTGAGGCAAAGTCAGCCCTGTACCGACTGAGCCACCCAGATGCCCTTCAAAACATTTTTTAAACTTTATTTATTTTGAGAAAGAGAGAGAGAGTGTGAGTGAACATGGGGGAGGGGCAGAGAGAGAGGGAGACAGAGGATCCCAAGAAGGCTCCATGGTGTTAGTGCACAGCCCAATGCGGGGCTTGAACTCACAAACCATGAGATCATGACCTGAGCCGAAGTCGGAGGCTGAGACGAAATAGGAGGCTTAACTGACTGAGCCACCCAGGTGCCCCCAAAACTTTTAATAATAGATATAAAGATGTACCAAAATGGGAATGTTCTCTTGTTTATACATTATTAAATCAAAATGTCTACTTTCAAAATAACCATTCCTGTTATATTTCCATATCATTTGTGTATGTTTGTTTAAATCAGCTTATCATTATATTGATAGAATAAAATATAGAATGTTTTAATTATTACTGGATAATGAAGCATCATAAAAGTTAGTAGCTTAAAAATGGTAACAATTTAGAGGCACCTGGGTGGCTCTGACTCTTGGGTTCAGCTCAGGTCATGATCTCACAGTTTTGTGAATTCAGGCCCCACATTGGGCTCTGTGCGGACGGCTTGGAGCCTGCTTGGAATTCTCTCTCACTCCCTCTCTCTCTGCCCATCCCCTGATAGCACTGTCCCTGTTTCTCTCAAAATAAATAGACTTTAAAAAATGATAACAATTTATTACTTTTCATGATCTTTGGGTTGACTAATTGGATATTCTGCTTTTCATGAGGTTGACCTGGAGGTCTTATGTAGCTGGTGCTGACACCACCTTGGAGCTCAGCTGAGGCTTGGTTGAACCTTGGTTGTCTTTCTGGTAGGCGTCTCCACGTGGTGGCTTTGGTAGCTCAAGGCATGGGCCTGGCTCTGCCTTCTAAGAAGGAGTGCCCCAAGGTCTAAATTGCAACACCTTAGTGCCAGGCTCAGTCCAGTGCAGATTCACGTGGAGGGGAAATCAACTCCAGTCTTTGATGATGGAGTAGGAAGGTCACACACACTGCAATAGAGCACGTGGGATGTATGTGTTATTGTTATTCCCATCTTGGGAAGCACAGTCTACTGCAGAAATCCAAGTCCTTCTGATTACCATTTATTTCCTCCAAGTCTGTCCTGCGGTTTTAATTGATCTGATGCTACTACGTGAGAGCTAGGAAGCAACAACTTACTGTGGCCTTTTTGTTCCCTTGTAGCATTGGTCGTTAATGTCCTAATTCTACTCTCATATGTCATTAAGAATCCTCATTTATTGGAGACGCGTTAGTCAAATATAGTGGTTTCTCACCCTGAGCAGTATTGGGAGTTGCTTCATGAAAACCTTAGTGTTTTTTCCCTTCCTATTTTATAGCCTTTTAGGAGTAGAGTAATTGAGTGCTGTCTCAAGTATTTGTCTCTCAATGGGAGTACTACATAGTTCCCATCATTCTGAAGTTTCTGATTCTGTCTGTATTCAGAATTCCTCAGTAATTTTTCTTAACGTGTCTCCTTGGTCTGCAGAAAATGTTTATTTGAGATCATCTTTTCGTTGTTTGCTTTTACCTTACGCATTGTCCTTCTTTGTTACCTCCCTCGTTGGGCTTGGTAGCCCAGCCACATTTGAAAGAGCTTAGGTTTTGTTTTGTACAGTTACAACTTAGTATTCTGTACAGCTTCCTACCCAGACCTCACATGGGCCAAGTCCTGGTATATGCGAGGCAGAGGAAAACGGACTTTTCCTGATAGGGATGAGTCAGTTTCCTTCTGCATCAAGATGTTTACACATGGGGACAGATGCAGAGGATGACAGCCCTGAGTCACGTGGCTGCTAGATTGTTTTTCTTTGCTGGATTTCCACGTGGGAAGTGGTGGGAGCTAAAACTTTGTGGCCGCTGCGCCCAGGATGTCCGCTGTCCAAGGTGTATCCACATTTGTGGTCTGGTCACTTGGCCGGGAGCCAACTCTGCATTGTTTAGGGGCATGCTCACTCTTTAGAAGAGCGACGTGATCCTGCATCTAGAGTGAAACTTTAAAATGATTTAATTTCATTCAGTGAAGCCACACGTGTGTTACAGCTACTACCTATGAATTGCTTTCAATCTTTGCAGCATGATTTAAGTAGTTATTCCCTTCTTCATTGCTTTTTTTTTTTTTAAACCTACTAAGTCTAATATCTTGCCTTTCGTGGTGGTTATTATTCCTAGAAGTATAACAGGCAATCCCTAGGGTAGTGTAGGATCAAGGAAAATCATATAATGTACCACTCTGATCACCCAGTTGTCCCATTTAAAAAATGTAAAATATGGTGGGGGCACAAAATTCCTAGGCATATAGAGAATTGTAGAGGGGTGGTCGCTTCACTTTCTCTCGTGAGAGACATGGGAACAGAAAGGAAGTATAGAGTAATTGCATCTCTTTATTTGAGTCTTAGCTTTGCTTTAGCAGCAGCAGCAGGAGAGAGAGGTGCCTGGAGGAGCCTAAAGTCTAATCTCAAATGTACTCCAACCCAGTCCACATGCCAAAACACAGGTAGAATGTGTCTGAGATGGTCTAGTGGTGTGACTGGCCCCAGGTTCACTAATTGGTAGAGATCTTTGACTAGGACATCATTTAGTAGAACTAACAGGTAGAATTGGAAATAATAGGCTTTTATAAATTTTCTATTTCTTTGTGTGATTATACATATTTTTTCCTCGGTGATTTGAATGAAACTCAGGACTAATCCATGCTTTTTGACAGTAATAACTCAGTGAAAATTAAGGAATTTTTCAAAACAGCGAAAAGACAAAACATTGCCATCTTTTCATCTAGAATGAGTGAATGGCTGAGTGTACTAGGCCTAGCCTAGGTTACATGTGGGTCTTCAGTAAATGGTGAGTGAATGAATGAATCTGTGAATGAGAATCTGTGAATGACTCAATCAAATTTTTCCAAGAATGGGGCGCCTGGGTGGCTTAGTCGGTTGAGCGTCCGACTTTCGCTTGGGTCATGATCTCGCGGTTCGTGGGTTCGAGCCCCGCGTCGGGCTCTGTGCTGACTGCCAGCTCGGAGCCTGGAGCCTGTTTCAGTCTGTGACTCTCTCTCTGACCCTCCCCTGCTCGCGCTGTCTCTCTCTCTCTCTCCTAGAAATAAAGCATTAAAAAAAAATTAAAACAAAAACAAAAACAAATTTTTCCAAGAATAGGAAAAATTTCTACTCTAGAATTTCTACTAAGGATTTATGGACATTGTTATAATAAAAAAAAAGAAATGTCTGAAACACATCTACGTCTTACTTCTTGCAGAAAAAAATAATATATCCGAATGTCTAAAAACAGATCTTTTTTCCCCCCTCAGAACTGGTGGATAAATGCAGTTTTCCATGGTCTGTGTCTATTCTGTGATGGTAGCATAGCAGACTGGGTGTTCCATTTAGGCAGAACTTCCAGAGTATTGCAATGTTACCACCTTCTTAAGTCATAGCACGTTCAGTAATATTTACATTCATGTTCTGTATTTTCTAGTGGCAAACTATCTTAGAGTCAGACATTTTTAAAACCACCCCACAATGATGTTTAAAACATCTTAATGAGACTAAATAAACAGATCACAAAGGATTTGATAAGAATTTTGCATGGGTTTGTTATAGCTTGAATATTGTAAATTGATTTTGTGCAAGCTGTCTGTCTGATTAGCACATACTTGCGCTGGTGTCTCTGTTAGCAAAAATGGACTATAAAGTATAAATGCCAGGTATTTATGCTTAGCCTATTTAGTGTGTTCTTGACTTCACTTTAGTATGTTCTAGATGTTTTGAAGAAGTACTTATTTTAAAGAATGTGGGTCTTATTTTGTGGTCCATTTTAATTCTTTATGTATCTATCATCTTTGGTAATATAGAGGAAACAAAGAAATATAAAAATTGGTTGCTACTTTTAAGGCTATATCATCTATGAGGTGACCCTTCACACATATAAAAGAAGTACAGAAAAACATGAGACATTCTTGTTTCATTCAGTTACTAATTACGGAGTATGAGCTATGTGCCAGGCATGATTTCTTCTACTGAGGATAGAGCCTTGAACAAGAAGGGAAAGGTTTCTTCTTCCTGAGAACTTATGGTTTAGTGATTATGATATGATTAAGCATAACAAAGTATAAAGAGATACATCCTAGAGAATATAATTAAGCATCAAAGTGTATAGTCAAGTCATGAGAGATTACTGGGGTTTGCCATGTTCTGGGAAGGCCTAATTCATGGCAAGGGAGACTTGAACTTGACCTTGAGGAAAAGAAGGTATTTGCAGAGATGGGGAGGAAGTTAGACATATACTTCAATGTAAACATCCCGCAGTGTGATCTGAGAAGGTCAAAACACTCTTCTAAGGAAGAGTGTTTGTTCAAGGGAAATTCTTTGCTCCTCTTTCCTGTTCCATATGCACCCCACTAACTTCCTGAGGTTTAAAATCTCAAGACCATCAGCAATGGAGTTCTATTTAGAATGAAGTATGAGTATTTTTTTTTGAGAAATAGACAATCTCAGATCTCAAATTTATAACAAGTCTAGGCAAATGGTATATATGTGATTTGCATACATGATATTGATGCTCATAATGTGGAAAACTGTCTCCATATGGAAGGACTCAAGTGTAATTTATAGTATTAAGGTATAAAATACTATTTATAGAGGAGAGGAGTGGAAGTTAGCAGCAATTTCTTTGTGAAGAATTATAATTTTTGTACCTCGTGGTCCTATGAAATGGGATAGTATTACCAGTATTGCACAGTCTGTTTTGTAAGGGTAAATGGGATAAGAAGGATTAAAATAAAGAATATAATTTTGGGGGCCACCTGGGTGGCTCAGTGGTTAAGCGTCTGACTTCGGCTCAGGTCATGATCTCACGGTTTGTGAGTTTGAGCCCCGCTGTGCAGACAGCTCAGAGCCTGGAGCCTGCTTCACATTCTGTGTATCCCTTACTCTTTGACCCTCCCCGCTCACACTGTGTCTTTCTCTCTCAAAAATAAATAAACATTAAAAAAAATCTTTAAAAAAGAATATAATTTTTATATCAGAAGCTCTAAAATTGACTAGGGCCATTGAGAGACAAAGACAAAACAGAGATTGGAAAGGCATACCTTTGGCTATTTTCATGTTGTCTGTGCAGTGCTTTAAACCAAGATAGCAAGAGTGTGATGAACATATAATTTCTTAGGCTGTATATGCCCCAAACTGGCAAAAAGTGTGACAGTTCTAAGTGTTGACAAGGATCTGAAGTAGAGCAGAATTTCAGTCTCTGCAGGTGAGAGTGTAACTTGGCAGAACAACTTTGGAAAAATGGTTTGACATTATCCAGTAAATTTGAAGATATGACATATCTATGGCTCAGCAATCCCACTTTTCCATACCCCAGAAAAACTCATACTCATGGGAGACATGGACAAGAACATTCAGAGTGGCATTGTGTATAGTAGTCAAAACTGGAAACAACCCCAATGTCTGACAAACGGAATGTATAAATCATGGATATTCAAATAATGGAATATATCAGCAAGAAAAATGAATGAAGCGTGGCTACAGTCATCAAGATGAATAAGCCCTGCAAACTTAGAGTGACTCAAGACACAAGACAGAAAAGAATATAATCAGTATGAATCCATTCACATGGAGTTCAAAACTGGGCAAAACAAAAGTGTATGATTTAGGGTTCTATACAAAGATGGGATGACGATAACTATAAACAAAGAATGAAAGTCAGTTTCGTAGTTGCCTTAAGGTAGAGACAACCGTTGATGATGGGGAGGGTCGTATGGGAATTTTAGGTGCTGTCAGTGTTCTCATTCTTATCAACATAGTAGTTTCATGAGTGCTAGTTGTAATTATTAATTACACTTTTAATGCACTGTTAGGTAAATATGTGTAGTGCATCTTTTTTTCCCCAAAGAACTTTATGTGAAAGAGAAAATGATGTCAGAGATAGCGGTACAGAAAGATTTATGTCTAAACCTGCATCTCAAGATATAAAGTAGTTCTGCAAGAATTGTAGATAGCTTTGCCACCACATAAATCCATTTTTGTTACTTGCACATGATTAAAAGGTTGTTTGCTACTAGTCTAATAATTAAAAAATAATAAAGGAAGAGTCATAGAAAAAAATATCCTAGGCCTTTAGAATCAAATTTGATAACTAATTTGTAGCATAATTATTTGCCCATGCTTTATGCATCTTTATTGCTTGGCACTATCTCTTGACTCATACCTAGAAGCAGCTGACCAAAGGATCAGCAGAAAATTAACAGCAAGGAGAAAATGAGAATACTCAGCTTATCTAAAGAAACCAAAGAATTTTGATCACTCTTAACTATCTTAAAATCATCTGTGAATTCCTTTTTAAGGGAAACTCTTAATAGTACCCCAGCAGTAACAGCATTGCAGAGTATTATCCAGTAATGAAAGAGAATGTTAATAAAATCATTTCTTTTTTATGTTGATATGGATCAAAGTCGCAACTTCAAAATACCAATCATAAAAATGAACGTTTTAAGATTCTAGGTTACTGCTTACTAAGGATAATATTCATTAGCTAGAGTTCACTTCTCACGCTCCGGATTAAAGAAATTATTTGCAAGCAAACAAGAAAAAGTCATCTTTAATTTGCTAATCATAAGGCACTACTTTTTAAAAAAAGTGTCTTAAAAATGGATCTTTAATTTAAATTGTGTGACAGTGAAAAAAATCCTCTGGTAGAGGCGTTGGAGAGATAGCGTGAAAGTTGTATTGTATGCAAGATACTGCGGAAGCCCCATTTGCTAAAAGCAAATTTCCAAATTGATTTATTTTCTAGATAAAGCCATACAATACTATTTGAATACCTGAAATAAAAATGAATACTAATAAAACAGCCAAATATTCCACTGTAGAGCATAAAATCTCCAAGTGTTGTGAAGAGTATCATAAATACCTATCCTAAGAAGCTCAATTAAAGTTTGGAAATAATAATTTTGTTGTTAAATCTCTAAAGAGCTGCAATAGTGAGATCACCTTGAGGTAGAATCCAGAAAAGCTAGTTTTAAATATTGTACTCCTGGAGCAATGATTGATTGATTCTCTAGTGTAAATTTCTTGGTAATGTCTGCTTAGAGACCTCTAAGAAATTAAGAAGTGTGTGTGTGTGTGTGTGTGTGTGTGTGTGTGTGTGTGCATGCACGCGTGCAAGCAAATCTGTTTGTGCAGCAACAACCCTTTCTGGAGCCCTCCTCTAGGTAGAAGTTACAGGGGTTTTTGGCAATCATCTCTATGTGTTGGAAGACAGCTCATGGCGAGGACTGGAATTGGACGCATGATTTTTTTTCTTTAATAATTGATTAAAATGATCACTTAGCAACAGGGTATCCAGAGCTTTTTCATTGTGTTATGTTCTGCCATCTCCTCTGCCTGATTTACGTACCTTAAATTGCAGCAACGAAAATACTGACTTAGAAATAAAAGGCAAAATACATGAAGCCAAACCACTTCATGGGCAGGAGACTTAGGAAGTGACCTTGGAGATCCTTCAATACAGCGGATTCAAACCATGGTTTGGGAACTCTGGGACTTCCAGCCATTTGGGAAGAAGAGAAGGGTGGAGCTGGGTCTGGGAGGCTGGACCCCGAGCATCCCACCTCGGATTCATATTGGGTAGTTTTGTCTGTTTTATTTATCATGGACCTTCCACTTAAAATTTGAACAAATTAAAAAAAATTGTTCAAAAGCCCCTGCTTGAGAGCATCATACCCCCACCTCCTGCTTTCACATATGAGTCAACTGGGCCCCAGTGAAGCTGTAGCTTCTTCAAGATGGTGTGGCTGGTAGTGGCAGAACCAGGAACAGAAACCGTATTTTCATGTCCATTGGGGCTGTTTCCCTGATGGCATGAAGAACATTCTGCCTCCTCAGTGCCAGTACCCATCAACTATATACTCTATTTCTTAATGATAGTACATGATTTAAAATCTTTAATACCCACTTCTCTATACCTGTGCATAAGCCAGTCAGGTAAAGGCATATAAAAGAAGATACAATTAGGCATGATATTATAAGAAAGCTGTGGGGAGCTTTAAAATGCCAGTGTCAGAGAGAGTTTGTTTGAAGTGTGTGTGTGTGTGTGTGTGTGTGTGTGTGTGTGTGTGTATGCACCATTATTGTGCTTGACATTAAGGCATTCATATATAAGTCCAATGATGTTGTGCAGATTGGTGACCAAGAGGCCTGGATCTAAAAAAAAATCAATGAAGTGAAATTGGAAATATTTTCATTGTAAATATATGAGATTCGCCAGAATGTAGTGTCTGACATCTAAGGCAGTATCTTAGGATGGAGGGAACAATGGGAAATTGGTAGGTGACATACATAAATGTTGGTAAATGTGCTCTTCTTCCTGACTTAGTTCAAGCCAAAGATCTTCTCTTCATTTTTTTTCCAGAGAAATATGTGGCAGTTTAAGAAAATAGCCTCATATGGCACTACTTTTTCCTCTACATTTCTTTTGTTTTTCTTTTCTTTCTTTCGATTCTTCCTTTCAGTGTATATTAATTGAGTGCATATTATGTGCTAGATAGTAACAGGTACTAAAATCTTTTTATTTTTAAAATTTTTTAATGTTTTATTTATTTCTGAGAGAGAGAGAGAGAGAGAGAGAGAGAGAGACAGCGTGAGGAGGGGAGGGTCAGAGAGAGAGGGAGACACAGAATCTGAAACAGGCTCCAGGCCCCGAGCTAGCTGTCAGCACAGAGCCCAACGTGGGGCTCGAACCCACGAACTGTGAGATCATGACCTGAGCCGAAGTTGGATGCTTAACTGACTGAGCCACCCAGGCGCCCCTAAAATCCTTTTAGTATCAAAAAAAGTTGAAACAGTGATTTTTTTTTTTCTTGATGCGGTGATTGGAATTTCTGAGTCCCTGGGATAAAAATGTCTTCAACAGAAACAACTATATATTATCTTTAATGCATTTGCATTCAGAGAGGGTGTTGATGATTATTTTCCAGAAACTCAAAAATTCTACTCATTTCTCTAGTTTTCTTGATTGAAAAATGGAAATACCACTTGTAGATGTAGATGTAGATGTATGTTGTATAACTAATCGCTAATACAGCATGGCCAGGGTTTTGCAGGAAGAGTGGCAGACATCCACCAAGAGTGGAATTTTCTGCGGGCGTTGTGTTGACTCACAGATCCTTGGGTGTTTGAAGGCAAAATCTCAGAGAGCTGACCTATATTTCTCCTGGTGGAAGAGGAGCCTCCTAATTCTTCAACTAACTGCTTAACCAGGAAGTTCAGCTTTCTGAGAATTAAGTCTAAATTATTGTAATCCTATGTCTGAAGCTCAAATTCATAATTTACTCTTGTATAGCTGTGCCGAGTTTCCCTACTTTTACTTAGGAATGACCACACTAGGGAATATTATTAAATCAGATGGTTGCACTCAAGCATTCCAAATGGGATTGTGGGAAGGCTTTCATAAGCCAAAATGCTGATATGGAACATTTATTCATTTTGTTGCATTTAATTGATATCTTTTAAAAATAAGTGAGGAGGGGTGCCTGGGTGGCTCAGTCGGTTAAGCATCTGACTTTGGCTCAGGTCATGATTTCATGGTTCATGGGCTCGAGCCCCACGTCAGGCTCTGTGCTGACAGCTAGCTCAGAGCCTGAAGCCTGTCTTCAGATTCCCTGTCTCCCTTTCGCTCTGACCCTCCCCTGCTCATGCTGTCTCTTTCTCTCTCTCTCTCAAAAATAAATAAAACATTAAAAAAAATTAAAAAGTACAAACGAGTGTGGAAAGGCTTACTTTAATGAAATGTTTGCACTTTTGCGTGTTTTCACTTTTGAGGGTAAAAATAGAGAAAATGATACCAGCAATGGGCAACTTTCAATGGAAGAATTTCACCGAGGTTATATTTATGGCTAAATGAGAAAGAACGAACCTAGATTTCTTACCATTCAATTATGTCTTGAATAGAATTCTACAGTGGAGCTCCAACATTTGGCAAGGTTATTAATAGTTGTAGTAATGTGACTAATGTTGTCCTTTTTGTCACGGACTGTTCCCTGACTGGCCTTTCCTCTGGCATACCACAAAGCTTTATGTTTTCTCTAAATCGAGTGTTGAGTATCGTAAACAAAATGGAGTACAGTGATGGAAATAAATTCCTTTATGCATTCATTCATTCCTACCTTCATTCAAGAATATGGCCTACTGTGCATCAGACACCAAACACAGTAGAAATCACTCTAGTTAAAATCTGGTAGCAAACAGTGGTATTTGCACCTCCCCGGTCTCCACATTTGCAGACTGTACTCTGGGCTCCCAGCGAGGGGCCCGGGAATAAGAGCAGAGAATGCGTCTTTCACAGGTGTTAGTGCTTGGAATGATTGATGAAATTTAAATTTGGAATCAAACACCAGCTTTCTAAGGTGTTCATAATCATCTGGATAGTCTGATATTAACTCTTTTAAGTCCATTTTGGGGAACAGAGAATAGACTCTTCTTTTCTGATGGACCACAGCGAGGCCAGGGTCTTCTAAATTTTAAGCTGCAGTTCATCTTGATATTATTACTAATCAAAGCACCTTCTTCAGTTATTGTGGATGCTTATAAACTGCAGACTGCATGCAGTTCATGAATTTGGCTGCTTTTCCATAGCTGCTATGAAAATTGCAAACAAAATTGCTTTTCATTTTGCTTTGACAGGCAGTTTTAATTTTATTCATCATTTTAGCAAATTGTATAACATTTCAGTTGTTTGCAGCATTGCCTTTGTCTTTTTGTGCACTGTATTTATGCTGAAAATATGAAAACAACAATAAAGAAGAGGCCAATAATAGCGTCTTGTAGTAAAAAAGGCTTATTAAGAGGATATTTTCTGCCTGGGTGAAAAACTTCCTTGAACATGTCATAAATAGTTTATAACACACAGAGCTACACTTTTATTGTCTGTACAAGTTGATCGTCTAGCCACATTTTTAAAATTAAAAAAATAATCCCCCCCCCCCCCCAGTTTGAATTTATGGTCTGTTTAGCCAGACATCGTCACAACTTAATTAGACAGTGGCTATCTTTTTTTGAAGTCCTCAAAAGGACTAGGCAAATCTTGGATGCACAAGAGAGTTGAGGTGAACCGGGAGTGTGCTGGCCAGGCAAAGATGGGGGAGGCTGGGGAGGATTTATCCGGTAACCAAGTATATCCATTTTCATTTTGTAGAAAAATTACTAATACCATAACAGCCAATCGGTTGGTTTTATTCTGTGCTTCCCGAGCTCCCCATTGTAGTTTCAGCAACATGAGGAGCACTGCAAGCATGCAATAAAAACAGCAGACTTCGTGCTTGCCTTATTCATTGATGCCTCTTGCACAAGGCAAGTTCTGTTCAAATAATCACCGAGGGCTGGTGGCATGCTCTCTAACCTTGAATTTGAAGGGATTGGAGAGGGAGGAGAATCTTTTCTGCCAGAGGCTTAAAAGAAAATAATGTTTATTCACAATACTTTTTAGGACATAAAGACTTTTATTTAAGATTTCCAAGATTGCTGGTAAGGATGATTCATAACCGAAGTCCAGTTTTCCTTAGGGATTAACCACCACGGTTTGTTTTTTGTTTTTCTAGCATAGCAACTGAATTTCATCATTCATTTTGTCATTTAGCAATAGAAGACAACTTCACCAAAGAAGCTCACAGTACGAGTAAAATTGGAAGTAAATGGAAGCCATATGTTGTTGCTGTAATTCCAAGGTTAAAAAAAGCTATAGTTTTGGCTATTGCCTTTTATTCTAAGTAGAAGGAAAGTAAAGAATGCTTTTCTTATCAATAGCTGTACAGTTTTAAAAACCATAGCTGTTTATTTTGTTAATGGCAGTAGGAAGAGCCCATGACCAAAGTGTTCAGAGCAAGGCTGATGTCTGGCAGTAATCCATTTCTTAACTTATGTACAACTGTGGAGTTATTAATGCTAGTCAGGTTATGTGCAAGGATTCAGGAAAATTCTTTATTCCTCATTGACTCCTGACAGTTATTGTACCTAGGAACTGGGTAACGTGTTCTGAAGTGAGCAATTATGGAAATGTTTACTTCACTGGCTGCATGTAAATGTGTGCAGAGAATGTACCAGAATTTTTCCTTGGGGGTATTTAATTCTCTCCAGGGCAATGAAAATCAAATGATTTCTTTTTTTTTTTTTTTTTTTCAAAGCTGGGTTTTTTTTTTTTAAGTGTTATAATGCAGCTGAATAATGATGAATGCAGTAGAGGAAAAGGAGAGAGGGAGAGAAAAGAGGAAGGGCGAAGAGTGAGCTACCAACGGATCTGGAAAACAAATTTCACTATGGCAGCTGAAACCCAAAAGGGAAGAGTTGAGGGTGGGGGTGGACAGAAGGCCAGCACCATGAGAGACTCAAGTTTGCTGGGGAGCTGATGGCAAATGAGTACTCTGATATTCTGCGGTAGTACGGCAACACTTGTCATACATTTATCTTTGTAAGAACTTAAGCAATTGGCTCACTATTGTTCACATCGAAGGGTATCACATTTGCTTGTTAATTAAATGCAGTATCAGTGCTTACTGTCCCTGAACAGTTGGGGGAAAAATCCAAATATGTATGCAGAGTTATGAAATTTCTGTGCATGCAAATGGATTTTGTACAAATCACAACCAGATTATTAATGTTACACAGTAGAGGTCTCTTTTTCCTCTATTTCTTCTTTTCCCATTCTCTGCCAGGTTTACAGGTCTTCTTATTGAGAGGCATTTTTCAGTATTCTTTCTTTTGTGAGAGGAAAAAAAAATCAGGGGAATTAAGAGATTTAATGTGGATCAGAATGAGATGTTTTCAGCACAGTGACAATTCTACAGCAAATGAGTTTCTGTGAAAGTCCATTATAGAGCGCTCCAAGCAGGTAGGATCAGGCAAGAAGTTGGATCCTGCGCATGAATCTGAAGTCACACAGCACTTGGAGGAAACTGGCTTCAGTTTAACGCTCTTTCGGAGCACAGTTACTATCCGAACCAAAGTAATTTTTTAAAAATTTCCTGCAGATATTTTTTACAGTAGTGAAAGTAAATATTAGTTTAAATTGGCCTCTGTGGTCATATGCCTGTCATTAGAATAGAGTTAGATTACATTAATAAGAAGTGGTTGCTGACCTTTACACTCTTTTTTCCCCCCCTTCCTGAATTTCTCCTGAATTTCTTAAGGAGGGGTTTCATAAAAAGGGTTTTTATGTCTTGCAGAAAATTGAGTTTTGTAGACATTACCTAACTCTTGATTTGTCACACTGGGATCAATAACATTTCGCTGCTCTTAAACACACAGAATCACAGGGGACACATAATGTTTTTTATAAGTGCAGTAAAGTTAACGTGTTGTTGAAACAAACACTCCTCTGACAGTCCTGTAATAAGTACACTCTGAAACTAGCAAATTATCTGTAATACTAGGAAAGGCAGGAAGAGCGCTTAAGAGTACAACGTGTACGTTGTTGGCATTAGGCGCTGGAAGAATAAGAAATTAGGATTCGCTGCTCTGTCTTCAGTTGCATGTCAGGATGATGACGGAGAGTCGGTGTTCTCAGAAGAGAAGCCGACCAGGCGCGCCCCCTTCCCCCCCCAGGAGTGTTTCTTGAGGCCACATTTTGACCAAGTTTGCTTGGTATGTTTGCTCTCTTTGTTCTTGGAGGATATTCTGTATTAGTTACAGAGAAAAAGCCCTTCCCTTACAGCAAAGAAGGTATTTTAAGCGAGATAAGAAAAATGGGCCATTTTCTACTCCTCTCCCCAAAGTACATGCCTGGTCCATCAATTTTCTTTTGGAATACTCACTGATATTCTAAAGATGTCTTCAGCAAATGTAAGTCCCATATGATGTAATTTGCAAAAGATATTTGGAATTGAAATCACCCTTGTATGTGCTTTCATTTCCTCAGTCCTGGGAATCCGAGGGGCTCGTGTTAGACTAGAAGAGGTGGGCACACGGTTAACCGCTGAGATGCCGCGGCGGCCGCCCCGCGCTGCCGTCTCTGTGTCCAGAGCGCCCCACCCCCTTCCGTGCCATCACGCTCCCCAGTCCCCAGGCCCCTCGCCAGGCCTCCACATCCCCGTTTTCTTTCCCCTTATGATATTTAGTCATCACTCAGGTTCTGTTTGAAGAATAGGCAAACGCCAGATTATTTTTAATGGCCGAGAGATGTCGTCTAGAAGATGTGGCTGATTCACGAATGACCTTTGTTTTGTTTTCCCCTCCAAAAAATAAAAATAAAAAAATAATAATATTTTTCTCCCTAGGAGTACCGTGGTGGCCACGATTGGAAATGTGTTTAGATGGAGAAGAATGGGTGTTCTGTTGGTAACAGACAGTGGCCCTCCTCTGTGCGCCGGGGTAGGTAGGGGCTGGGAGCCGCTAAGGCTTCCGCACAGACCTTGTCATTTGACACACGCTGGAGCTGTTTCTCCTTCACCACTTTGCAGAGAATGTAGTTTTATGTTCATTTAATAATTATCCATTTTGGTCGTACTTGTCGGGGAGAGCTTCTTGAGCCCCATCAGTTTTTCAGAGAGGCACCACTCAAGCTCTTCTGCTGAAAATGTTTTTCCTTCCCTCCCTTCACTTCATCCCACTCTTCCCCTTATCGACGCTCTCATCAGTGCCAGAGCTCGTCAGTATTCCACTCCTGTCCTTTGTGAAGTGATTTTGCCCAGACACGTCTGGCTCAGGGTGAAGTGCCCTCCCCTGAGAGCGCGCACTGCAGCCCCAGGTCGCCAGCACCATGAATACATTATTATCCCAATTTCCATCCTGTTGCCACGGCAGCACTTTTGGAGCTGCTGGGTTATTAAGTCGTACATCACTAATACCCTGATATGAGCAGAAGTTGGATTTAATATCGGCCTTTGATCAGATTACCTCCCAACAGTCAGCTGTCATTAGAAAATTCCTTTGCTCATTATACCCTTAGAGCTCTGGCTTGTGTAGCAAAAGGGTGGCAGGCCTGATACATGGAGGCAATTTCAAGCCTGGGCCTTGCACTGTACACTTAATTTATTTTCTGACCTTTTTGTGATTTGGGGAGATTCTGCACAGTCGCGTGTGAGCATGCGTGTGTGAGCGCACGTGTGCGTGCGTGCGTGTGTGTGTGTGTCAAGTACGACTACAGAATCTACCTGTAGTTTTGTAGGTGGTGGATCGAGGTATGTGTGAGGGGTGGTTGTCTTTTGCCAAGTGATACTGTACTTTGTTGGAAAGTGTCTGCTTTCTGCCTGTCCTCGGGTAATGTATAAAACATGGTGCTTCAGGTAGAGATGAAGGGTAAACTGATGTCCCCCTAAATGGCCAGCCTGTGTATGCACCTAACACTTCACTGAGCAATCTGTCAACATGTCAGCAACACATGTTTTATAAAAAGCCTCCAGTGGGAGCAAAGGCTCCTGCCAGGGCTTAGGAAATGCTTTGAATTCAGCAGATTTCTATTGCTGGAGTCCCCCGAGGTTCCTTTTACAATGCCTACATTTCAGAAATTTGAACTTGGGACCCTTAGGGGGTTCTCTCCGAATGCCTGAAAATGTAGAGTTATATTGTTGCGTGTCCCCAAGCGGTCTTTACTAATACCTGAATTCGGAGAAGCTGGAAATTACAGAGCTCCCCAGGGGGAGCTTTATCCACACCAGGAAGAAGAGAATAACTCTGCAGGGAGATTGCTTAATGCATTGCTGAAATAAAAGAATTTGAGAGAGATGGGTTGAAGTGTTTTTTTTTTTCTTTTTCTGGCCACTCCTTCAGCTTAGCTAAGTCCTTAAAGACAAAGTCAGGGTAAGGAAGCAGCTGGGCTCTTTTTAATGAAATTTTAGATGTGGCTTTTGAAATAGTCAGACGCCTGATGCCTGTGTGTGTGTGTGTGTGTGTGTGTGTGTGTGTGCGTGCGCGCGTGTGTGTGAGATAGATCGCACGCACACATGAGTGCTTGTGTATCTGGGTTATTCTTCTTCACTAGAAACCTCTTTTGTTTACATGCAAAAAGTTGTTTACATTTTTAGGTGCATCATCAATTTTGTCTTGTTTCTTCCTGTCCTGAGCTATTTCTTTTTTGTATATTCCCACCGTACCTGTCTGGGTTACTTGGAAATATTTCATCTCTTTCTCTTTTTTTATGGTGCTTTTCTTTTATTACATCTCCCTGTCATGCTTTGTACTCTACCCTTTTCATAACTTTTGGGGCTGCCACTTTTCCCTTCCAACTCTCACTACTTTATTGAAGACTTGCTGTCTTCTGATGACTCCCTCTTTCCTTTTAATTTTCCACCCACCTTCAGCATCCTCTGTCCTCTCAGCTCAGATTTTGGACACACTCAGGTATTTCTGGATGTCTTCTCGTGAGAATATTTCACTGATTTTTTTATGGGCAGCGTATTTGTTATTTTGATGCTGCCGAACTTCATCAAGATAGGACACTTTGACAATTTAGCGTGGATACGCAACTTCTAAAACCAGGTGTGCATTAATTTAGGAAAAAAAAGTATAGTTACAGCAGTGGATCCCGTACGTGTGCTCATAAGCATAACACACACATACATGTGTGTCTGTGTGCATCCTACGTGTTGGTGTGTGTGTGTACATGCATTAGCTAGAGAGAGGACGGGAGTTCCAGTCTTACATTTTTAAGTGAATAAAAAAAAGTGAAGTCCATTTCTGCTCTTTATTATCTCTGGTAAAGAGAAAGAGCAATATCCTCCTTGTGTGTGCACTTTTCTAGATCTTTCCTTGGCTGTCTTTTGACACCGTGTCACCTGACCTTATCAGGAGGGAGCTGGGGGCTTGGGCTCATGTTTATCCAGGCCCCTCCTGGGACAGAACGCTACCTTTGAGTGCACCTTCTTTCAGCTTTACAGACAAAGACAAGGAGAACATTCTCACAGAACTCAGCCGTCTAGTGTAAAACAGTTCCAGCTGTTGTGGCTCATGAATTTTTTTTTTTTGGGGGGGGGGAGAAAAAAAGCGTTGGCTTGTTTCTTAGGTGTGGCTACATTCATAGAGCGGTCTCCAGACATTGAGTTTTAACTGATTCAGTTTAAAAGTGGTGAGGGATTAAGACACCCACTGCTTTGGAATTTGGCAAATTACAATATTTTAAACTCCCATCAACTATGGCAGGATGAATTCAGATCTTTTGGTTTTGAAGGTGGAAAGGGTCAGATGTTTTCACATTTTCCCCAATTTAAGAGTATACTTAGGTTATTATAGCAGCACTATGTTATTTTATATTTTAAACTTAAGATCACATTTAGCTCTTGAATAATTTACCCAAATGCCTTCTGAAAAGCTTTCTGTTGAAACATCAAGGCAATGAAATTAATTATACTAAATGCAGGCATGTAAACTTTGAAGGGGTTTAGTTTATGTTTTCAAGCTAACGCTGTTGCTGGTATAGCTACTGCCCTGGTGAGAGTTTTACTGGAGTATTTATTGTGGCCCCGTAATCAGAGACCGACCTCAGCTTTTAATTAGCCAGCGTCGGACCAGGGGTGCGGAACTGGGTGACCTCAGAGCGGAGGCAACTTTTCGAAGTTACATGAGTGGTGGAGCCTCTTCTCTGGGAGAGAAAAGTAACTAATGAATCGAGGGGATGTTTGATATGTGGGAGAGGACCGAGCCCGTCTTCCCGTGAGATTTTGGTTGCACTCTCGTTGGGTAGAGTGCTTGCCTTGTTCATGACACAAAAAGAGGTGCCAGCTGCCTGCTGGATGAAGCGGGCACACTGTGGTTAAAGTCATTCTCTGTGCGCTTAATGCATTTGAGGGAAGGGTTTTGTGCTTAAGCGCTTTTAAGTATCCACTGGAACACTTGTATCTGGCGCCCTAAAAATTTTAAAAGCTCTTTTATCTGTGCTCCACGTGGTGCCTTTCACTTAGAAATCTTCTGTGTTCTTTGCTATCCTTGTCAGTCAGAGAGCGCCCTATTCTTGCTGGATTTTTTTGTGTTGTTTTTCTCCTTTGCAGGTGTCCCTGGGAAAAGTCCTAAAGTGGGGAATAAAAACCCCAGTAGAATGTCTTACTCAAATACTATTTCCATTTTAGGTGTGGTATTTTGTATATAATTTGACTGAAGATTTTTTTAGGCTTCTGATTGGTCCTTTGAAAAACATTCCTCCGCTAGCTTGTCACATTGGTCATAGGATATTGTTTGTGGCACATCCACATTGCCTTTCGTTCTCCTTCCCCAGCATGTGTGAGTGTGCCCCTCCGCCCCCCATTCTGTACTTGTCCGGAGTGCATCTCTTCTTACTTCTTCCTCCCAAATGGTGACCTGTATTATCCCTAAACCAGGCTCTGTTTCCCCTAAGGCTTGGGGGAAAGGATCAGAGCAAACTCGGTTCCAGGTCCAGTTGCATAATGTGCGGGGCGCACACTTCCCAGCCTTCAGTGCTTTTGACGTGCTTTTTTCCCCTCCTGCTCCTCTCATCTGGCCCTGTCATCCCGACCCTTCTCTGGTCTTCCCCCTCTTCAGACATCTCCTTTTTGGTGTTCTCCATTCTTAAGTCACTGCATCTGGTTCCAAAGGCACTTGATGCCACCGAGAAAAGTTTTTGGAAGTTTTAGATGGAAGAATTAATAAAAACACTCATAGGTGCTCCATATTCTCAATTTTACCTTCCAAACGCTACAGTGTTTTGGAATTGGAGCCAAGGAGTTTTTTCAGAAAGCCTTGGATCCATAAACAGAATTGTTCCAAGGTCCTAAAGTGCGGGAGGGGCTTCCTAAAAATGTACTTATTCTCTCAGGAAGGGTGCAAAGGCCCTTTTAAAGAGTCTTAAAAACAGAATTCCATTTTGAACAAAAGGTAAAAATCTTTGCCCAGGATGTGAGAGGATTTTTTTCTGCTAGTTTTAGGCCAGCAGGATTCTAATAAATGCTGATTAAGTACCGCCTGTGATTCCTTCTGTTATTTTTGACCACATGCTTTATTATAGCCACCTGCCTGATACGATACTCCAAACTACATCGGGCAGTCGCAAGCCTCTTAAAGTGTGCCACACAGATATTATAGTGTTCATAAAAGAAAAATCAGATTGCTCGAGCACAATTTCTACCTCCACTTTTTGATAGCTGAGTGATTTGGGGAAATTACTTAATCCTTCTGTGCTGCCATATCTGTAAAATAGTGCTAATAAGAATACCCTTCTCTTAGGGTTTCCTTAAGAAGCAAAGGTGTTATGCATGTCAAGTACAGTGTTAGTTTAGAACACACAGTAGGTATTCAGTAAATGTTAGCCATTATAAACACTGTATAGAGCAAGTCATTATAAACCTTTACTGTTTTTCATATTCTGCGTTTCCATAAAGCGTATCTTACGGGATAAACTTTATAACTCATGATTTGAGTCAGCAAAGTTAATTTGGCCAAAGTGTTTTGCTTCGAGATAAAAAGCCACACCGTCATGGGGAGCCTGATGGCTCCGTTGGTTAAGGGAACAACTTCAGCTCAGGTTACCATCTCATAGTTTGAGTCCTGCATTGGGCTCTGTGCTGACAGCTCAGAGCCTGGAGCCTGCTTCAGATTCTCTGCCTCTCTGTCTGTCTGTCTCTTTCTCAAAAATGAGTAAATAAACATTAAGAAAAAAAAAGAAAGTGAGACCTCCCCCTGCTTCCCTTATGTGTGCAGGAATGAGAACATTCCCTCTCTCAACATTCTGTTTAGCGTTTGTGTTGAACAACAATAACAAAATCAAAATAGCTTTACACAGAGAGTAATTTCCTCACGTGTGTTTTAGACTGCGTCTTGCTTTTCCCATTATTCTCCATTCCTGGTTGACTAAGAAACAGTTTCTGCAGATATAGTCTCATGCAAAGCAATTTAGGCTATAGGAGCATGGGGCATGAAGTGGTTGTGGAACATTGATTTCGAGACCTCTTGACTCTTCACCCCTAAGTCCGTTGTTTGCTGATAAGATACAAAAAGAATTTCAGAACCAGGAAGTATAAAATGAGAGCAATGCAAGTAAGGAATGATTTGTTGAGAATGATTGCAAGTGAGGATTTGACAGTCTGAGGTGGAGTGGATTTGGGGAGGAGACACTGGGGTATTTCTTAGAAGCCCTTGTATTGAGGTGATTGGGTCTGTGATTTATACTTACATATGTTGCTCCTCATCACCCTTTTGGAACCACTCCACTGGAAGCAAATATATCTCCCCAAAGACTGGCAGAATCCCATTCTTCCCAGTGGGTCAATACAATCTACTTTTGTTTTTAATTATTATACCCGGAAAAGTTTTCCTCAGACACAAATGAGGCTGTGTCAGTGTGTATATGTTATGCTTCCAGTTTGCAGAAAACCTCAAAGTACTGGATGGGGGTTCACAATGTCGTCTTTCTTTGTTTCTCACTTTGAAAGCAGCCTGGAATCCTTTGGAATCCATTCAGAAGGTGTGTGGTTCTGGGCCTGACTTTTTTGTGATCATCTGGGATTGAGTAAGAGCGTAGAGTCCCATCAGGTAATGATTATTGTATATGAAACAGACACAAGGAAGAGATACAGAGAGATATTCAAAAGAAGTCTTGTTCCTCTGCTTACATCCCTATTCACTCCTTATGGAAAAGCAAAGAGAGAGTCTGTAAAAGAGAGCACGTGTGTGTGTGTGAACTGTTGTAGCATTGTGGTCTATCCTCAACTACAGTGTGGGTGTTTAACCTTTATATTTGTTACTTAATAATGGTATGTCTTTATTACATGTATACTTTTGAGGCCTTTCTCTGACATTTCTGCCTAATATTTTCAGTGCTGAGAGTGTTTGAGGCAGGATGGCCATCTGTCAGGGCTGCAGAGGAGGGATGAGGGGATGTCTGCATTTGGGTGGTGGCTTGTGGGGGAGCACTGAGCGTGACGTCCTCCAAGGATCCTTCCAGCTCTGAGCCTGTGATTCTGTGAAATGATTTGGCTCTAATGTAGTGCCAGGGACATTTTTTTTGAAGGCTAATATGATATCATATCTTTTATCAATATATTGTATCACTGCAGTTTGTGACATTATGCTGTAAAATGCTAGACCATAAAAGCCTATAATTTATAAGGCTATATTAGGTACTTACTTTATGTATTATAGCCTGATAGCCTTGTAATTCAACATTGCCTATCATTTATTCTATATATAATTCCATGGAGGGTTCCGGTGACATTATAAACCACAAAAGCAGAGCTCAAGTGGTTAGTCATTAGAACCCCAAGATAGAAATACCTTGTATTACATTATTCAGTATTTATTATTTTCCATAATGTGAAGTTAAAACACTTGGATTTGAAACATTTTCTATTTACATTCCACATCACGGCATTCATATACATGTCAATCAGAAGGGCTCTGGCTGATCACCACATCACAACCATATGTGACCTTGTTTTTGTTTAAGATGTATGTTTGTTATACAAGGATGTGTTGTCCGTTCTTTGCATAACAAGTTTTTCCCCTGGCTGGTTATCAAAGAGGAAATTCTGTTGCCCATCCATTGTGAAGTTTTTTGTTGCCTATTAAGTGAGGGAGAAGCAAAAGACATTTGTTTTTGAATGAATTCTGAGTCATTCATACAGAGCTTGGTCAAAAGTAAATACTCTACAAGGCTCTTCTACAAAAAAAACCACTGTAGTGTTGGTAATGGGCCAAAGGCTGAAGTTATGCTAACATATGTTGAAATGCATTAGATCATTATTGTAGAATGCTGTAGTATATTTGTATAAGTTGTCTGTGTGTCCAAACTAATTACATGATAACTTTGATTGATGTAATCCTCTTACATAAAGTTGGTTCTTGTTTTATAAACAGTGCTGCCCTCTCTTCCGTTCCTCACTCCCTTCCTCTCGCCTCCTTTTTTACCTTTTGAGGGATGTTTTGCTCCTACCTATTAGGGTACCAGCAGCAGCTGGTATATTTCAGTTGCTTTCAGAATGAAAATTAAGCTCCTCCCTCCCCCTCACCCCCCTCCACATTCTCCCACGATTTAGGTGGTTTTTCCTTGAGATTTGTAGAGACCAAAAGTTTAGAAAAAGAGAGGGACTAAAAGTTAATAAAATAACTGAGTTATAAAGTACCTGAAGCCAACCTACTGTAAAAATGACCTGTTTTATGACACCACATTATAATAACTATCGCAGTGGCGAGCAGGTCTATAGAGGATCCATGGTTACAGTCATTTATTATTTGGTAAAAGTGGAGGAAGAGAGATAGAGATGAAAAAAGAGGAGGAGGAGGAGGAGGAGGAAGTGGGAGCTGCAGGCTGAGTGCTTTCACTTTAAGCCACAGAGCAATTTCTTTTCCAGCCAGTAAGTGACTTGAAAGTAGCATTGAAAGATAAACAACCTGAGCCATGGCCTTGGATTCCTGCCATATGCGAGGATCTCCATTAAGGGATGAAGTTGCAAGACACTCTTGAGTTTTATCACAAGCGAGGCTGGGCTCTGCGGGTCAGTAAAGTGGGCAGCGGTCTGTTCCAGTCATGGGCAGTGGTGGTATCGGGGCCTAGCTACCTGCATTAGCATTAATGGGGCTTGCTAGCACAGATCTCCTCACACTGATCTGAGAATAGACCCTTAAAGGAGAGAAAAGGATCTAAGAGTGGAGTTTTAAATTTGCTTGAATCTGCTCTTTATTAGATATACTTATCTCCTTTGCATTGTCATCTGCTGAGGCATTTACTGATGAGCAAGTAATGTGGAAAATCACAAATGTGAGAACGTGGATTCTCTATAGAGGACTGAGATTTTAAGTGCTGTTCAAAACACCAGGCGTAGGGAATATTAGAAACGCTACATTTTGGGTGGGTGAATAGCGCGTCTCTCCATTTTAGCATTCATTTGCATTTCCTGTGCTGTCATATTTTGCTGGGGCACCATTTTCTCTAAGTATTGCATTATTGACTTAAAAGGTGTCATTTTCCAAATGATGGAGGTAAGGAAGTACATTTTCCTTATTTCATAATTTGCACACAGATTGAAAAAGACTTAACCATTGTCACAAAATTTGGATATGATGGATCTTGTATTTTAACTGGATTGTGGGTATAGGGAAATCTACCAGCACATTAATTTTAATGGAAGATTGTGGCATCCTTGACAAATATTTTGAAAGTTAAATCGTGTTAATTTCCTTCCTTTTTCCTCCCATTTCTTAAGGCCTGATCATCTTTGACTCTTTACTCTTGTGTGTCATCATAGATGATTGTTAATCCAAGATCATTGTGGCTTCAGGAATAGTTGTATTTAGTGTGGTGCTTTTCACCCATAAAAAATATACAGGGCAGACATTAACTTCATTTTTCTGATCATAAGCTGCAAGTAAGTAACTTGCTAAAACATTAACTTTCTTTTACCAATATCCCCACAAAAAGGTAAGGAAATGACTTTCGGCATGCATTTCTCTTCTTCTACTTAGTCTTTTGGCACTCAGGTGTTTGTAAGTATGAAGATTTTTGTACACTTTACTTCAGGGTAGAGGACCTGAGTTCCACTTTGATGTGACCCACCAGTAATGGTTAATTTAGAACCCAAATTAGATTTAGGTACTTTCGTTTGTCTTTTTGCTTTGCCCTAAGCCAACCTCTCTCTTATGTGCTACAGATGAAAAACCAGCTGGATGGGTCAGAGGAAAGGGAAATAACGTTGTGTTAAGGCCAGCATATCCGATGGGGGAATGAATAAGAAGGGTGGGAAGGTTATAATATATGATGGACTTTTGCTTAGAATAGAGATATAACGTTTATATTCCTTTTTTGTAGATATTCCAGTGCAGTAGATCCATTATATTTATGATAATCTCCAAATCCTTTTTACTCTTGGTTTAAAATGAATAGTTACTAACTGTGTTTTTCTGGATGTAAAATTAATGTGAACTAAACGTATCCAATTTAATAGGATATTACTAACTTCATCATAAGTATAAAAGGCAGTGATATATGTATATGAGTATACACACACACACACACACACACACACACACACACACACACACACACCCATATGAGCAAACCCTTGGAAGAGCCCATGTACAAGTAAAGAGTAAGATGTGTATTAAACACCTCTCAGTTCCAGTGAGCTCTCTTCCCGACCTAGGCAGGCAACATTAATGCATTACATTCATATGTTGAGGGAAATGGGACCCCTAAGTACTTCTTTGCTGTCCAAGTATCTGCTCTGAAGAAAGCTCTTTCTCTCTCTCTGTCTCCATGTATTCAGCATTAAAGTGATATTTTACATTGCTTAAAAATTATGTTAGTGTTTGTTGCTGTTGTGTAGGAAGGAAATAAATCAAGGGCTTTTGTGGGATTTTAAATTCTTCCCAAGAGGAAAGAGCTAATATTAAGGCCTTCACAAGTGGGATTAATTTTGTATATCTCTCAGGAACCCATTGGGTATTATATTTATACATTATAAGATGTGTTTTGATATGCCTAAAATTAATATCTTTCTATCTGCAGGTGAATGTGAAGGCACAGTTTATGTCTGGGGTGGGAGGATGGGTGGAGGACGAGGGAAAGAGAGAAGCGATCAAGCCTCTCGCGCCTTGACGGGAGGGCGTGTGTGTCATTGGTCTGATATCTGGATCATTTCTGTGGTGCACCGAGCTAGCTTCCAAGGCAAAGTTTACCCATTCGGTGAGACTACGAAGAGAAATTCTCTACTTTGTCCACTACCCTTGTCTAAATTTTGCTTTTAAAATTTATGCCCTTAGAAGGAAGCTGTTTTCGCACATGGTGCCAGTGGCCGTTTGCCAAACTTTGTGCTTCTCCACCATCAATAGCAGCTTCCCTGGATGTCTTTTAGCAGATGCTGTCAACTCATCACCTTTCCTTCACTCCCCTCACACTGCCTTCATGGATCACTGCGTGTGCTGGTGCTCATGTGTCAAGGGGAAGGGCACAGCTGCGAAAAGGGTCACCCCTGGAGACCCAAGCTTCCTGTCTCCCTGGTGTAGGCAGTCCTGGTCAGTCTAGCCCTGTGACCTGTTTCCCCTTCCTTCCCTTGTACTTGTTTGGCAGGAAAGCCCACCGGCCCCAGGGCAGAGCACCACACATTGGCTGATGGGGGAGAAGGATGGAGGGAGGGGGCAGTCTCTGGGAAAGTTGTGTTTTGTCATTGTGTGCATGTAACATGCAGTGTTGGCAATCAAAATGTCTTATTTTGAAAGTAAGATGTGTTTGTTGCAGTCTGGTTAATATTCTCTGTTATCTCATGAGTGAATGGGTGGGTGCCTTAAAAGTAACATCATTTCTACGTGACTGGTCATGTGGGTGGCCTGTAAATCAAAGTGGAAAGATTCTGCGAGTTTATTTTCATTTGGTCACAAGTTTGGGTCCGTGTGGACTACTCAGCCTACTCTAGCTCTAGATTGTAGAAAAGAAATGGTTATTTGTCTCCCTCTTAGCAATATCCTTGGCTTCACCTTCTTCTTTTCTTTTCTTTTTTTGCTCCACAGCTGCATTGAAAGAAATTTTAAAGTTCAGCCTTTGCACAACCTCAGGTACATGATAGAAAGGTTTATTCAAATGTCTGTCATACTCTTGTGAGTTTTATCACAGCAGGATCCAGTAGCCCCACAAATCAGCAGGAAATCCACCGTAAATTTTTCAGTTGCTTGATGATTGAGTGTGTGCACTGTAGCAAGTTTTTTTGGCCATATTTTATAGGTTGGATAAGGAATTTGTTTTGAATGAAAGCCCAGATAAGGTTTGTAAGCTTTTCTCTTATTCTTCTGTATTTCTGATTTTTTCCCCCCTCTGGGGTTGGAACAGTTTTCCTCTGTGCTCTGATGCTTGGTTGAACAGTAGGACACGGAGCTACTTGCCGAGCCTGACAGACATAAAGTTAAATATACAACAATGAGGAAGGAATCTAGGGGACAAGTCATAAGTCCCACAACAGACTTTAAGATGCTGTAAATATATTCAAATGACAACTCTCCCATCCACTAGACACAACATCTTATTTCATCTTGAAAACAAGTCTGAAGAATGCCTCAAGAATTTTACATTGAACGTCTGGCGGTATGCAAGTATTTCTTCATTATTCCAAAGTACCTGCCCACAACTGTATCATAAATATAAGTAGATTCTGCTCTGTTGAACTTTGTTACATTTTCCTTCCAATGAGACTGTCCCTCCTCCCATTTTTGTTGTGGTGGTGGATTCCCCATGGTCCAATAATCTTTGAAAAATATTTTGTCGGTGAGATTTTCATCATGTACCACTGACCATCGATAAATACCATGTGTTTAACAGTTTTTAACAATATGGTCATGGTTGCCATTTTCTGTAGTTAGGTGGCGAAATGGTAGAACCAGCTGATTCTAAGAGGAGTTAAGCAACAGACTCCAGAAGTTGAGAGAAACTGATCAGACAAGAGCTATGTCGGAAACTAGCCCCATGGTATCTTCACCCGAGCTAGTCGGCTCCATGACCGCTGAGCCTGCAGAGGGGCCGCTTGGGGATTTGCTGGTTTCTTGCTATTCCACGCACAAAGGAACCCCGTAATAGCCAAGGGGTCTCTTCACTCTGCGACAATGCTTACAGTGCAGATGCAGAATGCCAAAGAATATTGACCTGTATCATGGTAGAGAAGCAAGAGAAGAGGCTAGAGGGGAAGGGGATGGAGATTCTATGTTGTTTTTCTACCTCCGCTTCTGAGCTCGCATGAGTCGTTTAATCTTTCTTGCCTTTAGTTTACTCATTGGTAGGATGATGTCTTTGAAATATTAGGGCCTTCCCGCTCTGAAGTTCTGTGGTCTCACTTAATATTTTGTATTGCTTTTATTGTTATTAATAAAGAACTATAATCAACCCACGCCCAAATTAACCATTATGGGTAGGTGGGCAGATTCCTTACAATGATGTCTTTAAAGGAGGCACCATTATGACTGAAACTTTTAAAAAAAATTAAAAAAAGAGCAGCCCTAGCTAATTTAAAATTCTTAAGATTTATAAACATTGTAACAGATATTTACATAGTGCTCTTTATGTCCCAAACTCTGTTGTAAGTACTATATACACTTTTATGACAATCTGATTAGGTATTATTATGATTATCTCTATTTAACAGATAGGGAAGCTGTGCAAACAGAGAGGTCAAGTAACTTGTCCAAAGTCAGTCGTGTAAAGAGTGAACAATGAAAGTGCGACATGAGCTTAGGCAACCCGCCTCCAGATTCCTTGCTCTTAACTGCCACCCCAGGCTACTTCTGTAACAGCCACGTTTCTCTTTTTGACTGCAAAACACAGAGGCCCTCCTGTTACGACTGCTAACATTCACTATTGTTCAACAATACTTGACCTGTTAAACATGAGAGCATATGAAACTGGAGTAAGGGAACCTTCCCAGTAGGGCTAGCCTGCTTGTATTGTGGCTACCTGTCAAAATTTCTGTTCTAGCTCCTTAATCTTTTAAACATGTTATAGGGCTTTAAACTTTATTAAGATTCATGGCATTCACTCTGCCTTTGAGAGGGCTAAGTTGCTATTAGCCATTTACAAATCAGGAGGAATTGATTTGATCAGATTGCTTTCCTTTCAAAGCTGGAGATCAGTTGTGTTGAAAGGATTGAATGTTGGAACAGGAAGAACTGATGGGTGAGAAGATGGATTTATAGAACTGTGGATGTCTGAATAAACCTGGGTCGAGTGGGTCTCAGGGTAAAAAGAGGGTTCTGATGTCACCCGGAAAGAGAAACTAGGTAACAGTAAGTTCAGGAAAGAAAGCAGGAAAGTACATGGCAATTTCATTTATTATAAAATCTACCTAAGGCCAGTGCTGAATCCAGGAAGGGGAGAGGTGAATATCTAATTATCTACTTTCCTTCTTGTTCTTTGGCCCCCTTTATGTCCCTTGACATGCATTGTTCCCAAGACACAACCCCTAAGCAAGTATTTTGAACCCTAGAATGGAGCACAGCAGGAGTTAAGAATTTGCATGCATGTGCGTGCACTCACGCGCATGTGTGTGTGTGTGTGTGTGTGTGTGAGAGAGAGAGAGAGAGAGAGAGAGAGAGAGTGAGATAGGGAACAGGGATGGTTCAGGAAGCTAACAGAAATTTAGATTTTTTTGTTTCATATTTTTTAATGTATATTTTTGAGGGGGGAGGGAAGGGCAGAAGGAGAGGGAGACACAGAATCCCAAGGAGGCTCCAGGCTCCATGCTGTCAGCACAGAGCCCAAGGCGGGACTTGAACTCACAAACTGGGAGATCATGACCTGAGCCAAAGTCAGACACTTAACTGACTGAGCCATCCAAGCTTCCCATATGTTCCATAATTTTTAAAAAGTGTACGTTATGAGTAACAGCTGGCTTACCAACACAGTTTTGGAAGACAACCTATTAAAACATAATAATAAGGATAGTAATAATAATATACTAATATGAACAGCCCTTACTCTGATCTCTCCCACTGAAGCTGTTTATTTTGACCCTTGGCCTCTCTAATTTCAATCCCCAGGAATATGCATTGACTTTGCACACTCCTTGCTTCTCCCTCTCCTTTATGCTACCAGTCTTCCTCCTTCTGTATTTTCTTCCTTTTCTTGGTGTCTGTGTTTTTTCCCCCTCCTTCACCTCCTTCACCCCTTCCTTTCCTCAAGTTCTTCCTCTTTTCCTCACTGACTCAGTCTGACAAAACATCTAACACTATTTCCTTGATTTAGCTAACAAATAAATAGAACTTTTAGGCTTTTGTTTAGTTAATAATGAAAATTCCTGGAAGGAATAATCAACACAAAAATAAACCTGATGAGGCTGTAAATGGCATTACATAAAATTTGGTTTTGAATAAAATTTACTGAAAAAATGAGATTTTGACAAAATGTAATTCTTCAAAATTTGAACTGGGGAAATTGAACTTGGTAGGAATATTGACTTAAAAGAACTCACGATATGTTTGATATGGACAAACATTGAAAAGTGAATCAAATTATCTCTATATAATTTTACTAAAAATGGGTTGATCCTCATGAAAATAATTCCAGTGAAATACGAATGAAAATGGAAAACAGAGTAGTTTGTGTGAAGAAATGGATGGAGAAATTGAGTCAGCTTAGTGGGGTTCACTCCTCAAAATTCTTTACTAATAAAACTTATCAGTTTGACAAACTTTCATTTAAATGCTTTTTTCAACATTCTCAGATTCAAAATTGAGGAATAAAATGGCAGGGTATAAACACCAGGGATAAATATCCTAATCCTCCCATTTAATCCTTGTGGCTCTACAAATTAGATGGTATTATCTTTGTGTTATAAAGGAGGAGTTGATGCCCAAAGAGTTGAGGAAGTTAGAAACTGCTTGAACCAGGTATCTGATTTTAATACATCATAATGATGAGGGTACTTATACTTTTTGATGACATCTATCTGGAAAGAGTAAAATACTTGGGATATAAAAACATTTTATTTCATGAAAAAATTTAGCTCTGCTAAATGTTAAATTATTACACAATATGACCATAAGTTTGATATTCTAATGAAAATTCTAAAAACCTGTTCAACCTGTTTGGCAGATAGGTTACAAAAATTATTAACCTAAGTTATTTTTTTAAACAATCTGAATAACTATGATAATGCAGTTTGATTGTGGTAGGAATCAGTAGTTTAAAGGGTGGGTAAGATTAACATTTCCTGTGTGTTAGGCACTGGGACCCAAGTTTAAATATCCAAGTTACTTTCCAGTTCTGGATGCATTTATATACTTTTGGCCTGGGGCTTAATGAGCTTTATTCTTACCTTGGCTTTAAGAGATTGAAATTTGTAATAAAATATTCTTGTAATCTGAAACAGTGACTGACTCGTGGTTTATTGAGAATTGCCTAAGCTAGCGTGGTTGACACTTGACCAATGCAGATGTTAGGGGCGCTACCCTCCATGCAGTAGAAAGTCTGTGTATAACTTTTTACTTCCACCGAAATTAACTTCTAATAGCCTACCGTTGACTGGAAGCCTTAGTGATAATATAAACAGTCAACTAACATGTACATTGTATATGTATTATTCACTTTATTCTTACAATAAAGTGGGTTAGAGAAAAGACAATGTTGTAAGAAAGTCATAAGGATGAAGAAATACATTTATAGCACTGTGCTGTATTTTTTAAAAAGAGTCCACGTGGAAGCAGACCCATGTAGTTCAAACCCATGTTGTTTGTAATTTCAAATCAAAGGAAGCTGTTCCCTGGCTAGTTCTAAAACATCCCTCTCCCTCCCACTGCCCCTTCTCCCCATTTCACAATATACACCAAAAGCATCTAAGTTGCTGTTCAAAATGTTTGAAAAAGGCAGAGCTACTTCTTGGCAGTCTCTTCGCTCCTCTCCTCAACCCCTTTGCACCTTCTAATTCTTTCTATGGGTCTCGTGGCACGTCCCATGCGTTAGTCATCCTAAACTCCTTCTGGGATCTTCTTTAGGCCATCTCCTACACTACAGGTTCATGTACCCTCTTCTTACACCAACTTTTCCATTCTAGGAGGAACTCCTGTTTTTTCCATGTGATCGACTTGAGCTAAGCAGGGTCCTATTTCAGCTTATATGTATTTACCAAATCAAAAGGCTTCCCACTTTATTATTTTGATTACTTGTTTATTGCTTTTCTTAACCAAGGGCCTTATGAGGGCAGAGATATTTTTCTTCTATCATGGTAAATCGCCAGTAGATATTTGTCATATGACAAATGAACAGCTAATTGGAGCAAATTCATGCTAAGTGTTAATAACCAACATGGTTTTAACCTCAGACTTTTCTTCTTTTTTTAAAAAAAAAATTAAGACTCCATTTTTTAGGACAGGTTTAGGTTCACAGCAAAGTCGAAGCGAATATACAGAAATTTCCATATATTCCCTTTCCCCCACACATTCATAGCCTCCTCCATTATTAACATCTCTCACCACAAGGTGCATTTGTTACAACTCATGGACCTACATGGACATTATATCACATTACAATTCAGAGGGAGCTGTTCCCCGGCTGCTTCTAAAACAACCAAAGTCCCTGCTTTACCTTCTAGTTCACTCTCAGTGCTGTACATTCTGTGGCTTTGGACAAATGAATAATGACGTGTATCCATCATTTTAGTTCATGCGGAGTATTTTCACTGTCCCCAAACTCCTCTGTGCTCTGCTTATTCATTCTTCCCTCCCTCCCCAACCCCTGGTAGTATATTGTCTCCTAGTTTTGCCTTTTCCAGAATGCTGTATATTTGGAATTGTACAGTATGTAGCTTTTTCATATTGGCGTCTTTCCTTAGTAATATGCATTTAGGTTCCTCTGTGCCTTTTGATGGTTGGATAGCTCAATTCTTGTTAGGGCTGAATAATATTCCATTGTCTGGATGTACTACAGTTTAGTATATTTATCTGTTCGCCTCCTAGAGGATATCATGGTTGCTTCCAAGTTTTGGAAGTTATGAGTAAAACCACTATAAACATTCATATTCAAGTTTTTGTATGGTCATGTATTTCAACTCCTTTGGGTAAATACCAAGGAACATGAATGCTGGATCAAATGGCAAGTGTATCTGTAGTTTTGTAGACTCTCTGAACTGTTTTCTAATGTGGTCGTGCCATTTTGCATTCCCACCTGCAAAGAATGAGAGTTCCTATGGTTCCATATCCTTGTCAGTATTTGGTGGTGGTGTGTTCTTGATTATGTCCATTCTGATATGTGTGTAGTGGCAGTTGCTTTGTGATTTTAACCCAGACATGTCTGTGTTTTGTAAAGAAAAGGTATATTATTTCAATAACCTAATTGGTAGCTTTTGAGTAGTGTAACAAAATGGAAACAAATCATTCAGGTATCGTGAGGGAAGACATTCTGGAACACAGGAGTCCCTGTAGATGACTACTATACAGAAATTTATAATTCCAGTGAAAAGTATCTGCCTTAAGCTATTAGTGTTTTACTGTTTTCTAAAGAAGAAGGAGAAGGAGAAGAGGAAGAAATTCATTCTATCTCTGAACTCTCAGTTTCTCTATAATTCCCACTTCTGTTTTCAAAGCAGGTCTTTTGGAAGGGGCATGGAAGACCAAATGGTATGGGGTGGAGCATAGAAAAATGGGTGGACAGAAGTAGTTGTTTACAAGTGCTATATACAGACTTCTTGTACTGTCCTTTATAGGGCAAAATGTATTGTTCATTGTGCTACTATCTCTTAATTGTTTGTTTACTTAACTAAGGGTTTTATAACCCTAGTAAAACCATAAGAGTTTTGGGATGTTTGATCTGTAGCTCTGTTTGTTTGGAAAAGCCTGGCTTTAGTGCTGGTGAGGTAAAAGGCTGGAGTCCTTCTGCATAGCAGGGTGTAGGTGATAAGTTATGGTCAGAGTCAGCAATTCTGGGCATGCCTTACATATATAGGACTTTCAGTAGAGCTAGCTACTTTCTTAACACATTCCACTGAGACAGGCTTCTGGAGCCCACCTGGTCAGGGAAGACCCCTGTATCAGGACTGGACAGCATCCGCTTGATCTTCTTTGTTGAGTGGTTTTAAAAAACTTTTTAATACACACATGTGTACGTGTATATATCTATGTTTACCCCTCTCTCTAACTCCTTCTCAGAGAGAGAGAGACAGAGACAGACAGAGGGGGAAGAAAGTATAGGGAAGAGCAGAAGCTGGAAGAAGAGAGAGAAGGGGAGATAGAGAAAAGGAAGAGGAGGAAGAAGAGAAGCAGGTCAAATACATTCTTTTGGCTTTCTGTCTTTCTTACTGTTCATAAATAGGAGTCAAGGCCACTCTATGTTGTGACAAGAGAAATGGGGACGATGGAGTCATTCATGGAAGAGGCAAAGTCTTATTAGGTCCTTTTCATGTGCTAAGTGTACTATGCGACAAGGGCAGCAGGCAGCATTGAATTACCAAATTGAGCAGGGCTTCAGTGTCATTAATCGCTGAGGGTACGGGGTACTGTTTCAATAAGGACGTAGTTCAGCGTAGAGTTTGGGCGGTGAGCTTTAACCCCATCCTCTAGCGCCTGATAACAAACAGGTAAAGGATTTTGTTATAAAAGATGAACTTAACACCCCTTAAAGTTTCTGTTTTGCTGATCACTGGAGACTCCGTGATGTAACAGATGTTGGGCCCAACTCATGATGATTCTGAACATGGATTCCCAGAGAATCAAGCTTCCTTCCAGACCCTCCCATTGATACCTTAGCAACCGTGCTAACCGTTAGCATTACACTAACACTCCAGGAGACTGGAGCTGAGAGAGAGAAAGGCAGGAGAAGAATTCTGCTTTCACGTTTCAGTATTTCACTCTGTTGCCATTGTGCCTTAATAATAGAAAATCTGTATACATTATTTATAAAGCAGTGGTTATGTTTTAGTTGAATTCTGGTGACCTGTATTTTCCTTCCCAGACTCTGTTGGCAGTTTCACTCTCCATGCGCCTCACTGTTTTTCTTTGTACCCATGAATCTCATGGGGATTTTGAAGAGTGAAGAGATAACATAATGCTGGTAAAGTCTTCGAAGCATTGAAGAGTTACAATAAGTATATATGTGACGCAGAAGTGATGATATTAGTAGGAAGTCCGATTCTTTCTCTGAGAAACATGCCAAAAAGTATAAAATTCTGTGATGGATTCTTGGCCATAGTAATAATAGCTGTAATTTATTGAGGACTTACTCCGTGCTAGCCGTATTGCGTTATTTCTCAGTGCCTTTTTTAAAATGCCAGGAGGCTGAGACGTGGTTTTCAGCTGAAGATGTTGAGGTGCTGGAGAAAAGATTGAGTAACTTGCCTAAGGTTCTCTTCCACCAGTCCATGCCTTTACCCTTCATATGGTGTAGCCCCTTTTACGGTGCTACCTGGCCATTTTAATGCTGACTGCATGCCCTCATACGCATTAGACATCTGACTTCATTAGTTTACTTAATCCTCCCAACTAACCTGTGAGAGGTGGGCATTGATTTTGTTTTGTCTTCCCATTTTATCCATGGAGCATCTTTACTGAATACAGACACGTGGTTAGTAAGTGGCAGAGCTGAGATTTGACCCCGGGATGGGTCTGGCCCAAGAGACATTTGCCACTTCATTTTATTGTCTCTGAACCAGATCCATTCATGCTCAGCAAGTTCTCAGTAGTTTCCCAAGGCTGTGAGTATAAACCCCACCATGCACCCTGCACTCGCTACACAACTTGCTGGTGCAGAGCCCACAGCCCTTGCCGCCCTGCCCTTCACCTTGTTCCCTCTGCCCCAGCCCCATGTGTGTTCACAGCTCCTTGAGCTGACTGAGCACCTTCCCCCCTGAAGCCTGTCCCCATGCCACTCTTTCCGTCTGGAGTCAATCCCTCCTGATCTCTTCTCCCTCCTGGTTTCAGGGTTCTTTCCTCTGGGAGGCAGGCCTTCATGGAGCCCACGTCTAGGTGTGGCCCCCGTCACATTCTCTCAGAACATCTGTTGGGTAGCATTTGTCCTGCGCTACCCTCCAAGCCCCATTAAGTCTGAAATACCTTTGCTGGATTCCCAGTCCCTGGCACATAGTAGGCCCTCAACAAATCCCTGTTGCACACATATGGATGGAATGCATAGCCTTGATCCTACTTTGCCTGGGCCCCTGGCTACACTGCCCCGTTTCTGGGTCTTTACTTCCCTTGCTGCTCCCTTCAACCCTATTCTTACCTCTGTTTCTGGAAGGTTGTGTCCAGGGTGCCCTCTTCAACTACTTTGGTGATGATCTAATCTGAGCCCCTGTTAGATATGAGCCCCTCGAGTAGATAACAGTGTACATATTTGCTGGACTGAAGCAAATTGATACCATCACTCAGCCTTAAGAAGGTTTATTTCATAAGGGTCACAAGAATTGAATCAAAGGGCTGCTTCCAAAGTTTCTTTGCTGCTCAATCACAAATCCAAACTTGGCTGAGACCCGTAGCTCAAAAGGGCCAATTTAAAATCAGCTCATGGTTTGGTCCTGCTCATGGGGAGGAGGAAGCTGTCCTCCCTTCCGGTGCCACCAGGTTGGGGAGGACCGAGGGAAAAGACTGGTTTTGTCTTTACTCTGGACCTTCCTGGCTGCCATGTTGATAAAGCACTCGATCCGAGAGCACATGTGTGGACTCGACCTGCAGGAATTCTAGTCTTCTGCTTACTGACTCTTAGGCACGTATTAGACCTCAGTTTCCTCATCTGTAAAACCTCTTGGGTTTTTGTGAAACATAAATGACTTGACATATGTGAAGCATGTAGCAAGGTGCCTGGCACATTGTGAGTACTCAGCAGATGAGAGCTACTCTTTATATTATAATACCTAAATAGCACGTGAGGTCTGCAGAACATTTTCACGTTCCACGGTTGTCATGGATAGGTGGACAGCCCCTGGGAAGCCCAGGGAGGGGGTCTTCTTTTGTAAATAGACCACACGTCTCTGGTGTCACTTTTGATAGTCTGATTCTTGGCCTTTAATGTCTTCTTTCTTCAGAAGAATCTGGAGGGTTGTAGAAACAGAAGATAGGAAAGCAGGTGGGTCTACAGGCTCTTCTCGCACGGGCCGGGGTTTCCTCCTGTGGTCTATTTCCAGCATAGTTTCAGTGGTGGTAAAAAATTCCCTCCAGCATTGAGGCTCCCAACACATTTCTCCGGAAGCTATTTCTTTAACGTGTTGCCGTTAGGATTTTTTTCTTGATATAAAACCTGAATTTTCCTTTGCTTAATTTAATCCCTCTTCACATACACCTCGGACCTCTTTAAATAATTCTTTTCCCTCCTTGCCATTTGCACCTTTCAGTTCCTTGTAGACAGTTGTCATCGGTCCCTTTGGGCCTAATCCTATCACTGTAATTCATGTTGGGCAAGCTGTACATTTTGTATTAGTCTGTGGGCATATTCTAAGAACGCTCTCTTGCTGGAATAAAGTTAATGCTCCCGGGGTATTATCCAAACCTTATCATCAATAGCAGCTACTAAATGGGAAACAAAGCGAGTGACTTTTTGAGGAAACAAAGGAGGTAACAAACAGGAGATGTTGTTTACTTTTTTATATTATTATTACTATCAACTATGAGAGTGCCTTTTGGTATAAATAATAAGCCACTGAATCTCTAATCTACAAACCAAAAGAAATTCTTAGTTTTTAAATGTGAAAGGGGGTATGTGTGCTGTGTGCATCTAAGGATCTGGCAGTTTACTCAAAGTATTGAAAACTGAGAAAACTAAATATAAAAGAAACTGGAAAGTTGATGAGCTTCTGCTCGCGTAATGGAATGATGAACCTCTAAGTTTCTAAAGCCACGACTCTTTAGAAACATGGGCCCAGCCTTTCTGATTAGGAGAGATATAAAGAATTTTAAAACCTACCTACGATCATCATCTACAGACATCTCTGACAAGCTGAAAAATGTTTTCCAGGGTGGAGGAGGTTCCCATGCCCATTGCTGCTAGGTCAGGACATAAGAGTTCTCTAGGAAGCCTTCCTGTTGGCTTTGGGGGCTCAATGTAGTCCCTGGCAGGCCAAAGAGAGCAGAAAATATCACTTGCAAATGAATTGCTGACTTTCAGACAGCTGGCCCTCCATTTTGAGAGAGTCTGGTGATTTTTAGAGCTTCCTGGCAAGAGAACAAGATAGAAATCTCCTGTCTCCTGAATTTACTGATACAATGAACTAAGGTTCAAGACACAGGTGATGCATTGAAAGTCACATAGGGAGTTGCCAGCAGAGATGTTTGAGCCCTGCGTCCTTTTCTAGTTGTGCATTGGTCCTGCTACTAAAACTCACTTAGAGCTGTGTAATCACACTCAGCTTAAAAGCCCATCTTGACAAGTCAATTGAACAATAGACTGAAATGGGTATCAATTAAATGCTCTTCTCTAAAATAGATCTTTTTAATCATTGTAAGATTTGAACTCAGTGGAGGAACTTAGTTATTACTTAAGTTGATTATCAATTCTCTTTTCCTCAAAGCAACAGAAGTTCCTAAAACAAGGAGTCCAACGTATTCAACCTGGAAGTGACTACTCCCTTGAATGATGGACTATAGCCCCATCTCTAGCTTCATTTCCTATTAGTCTTTTCCCATGTCTGTGTCTTTCTCTGTGCTTTTAACTTCACCCTGAACATTTCTTTTCTTTAACTATACCTGTAATGTCTTTAGGGAAGTAGCTTTCTTCTGACATCATCCTAAGGGCATGCTCAATGTTTCTGGACTCTATGGCCACCTTTCTTTCTCTGAGACACTATATTCTTTCTTCTGCCATTAGCGAGCTCATTTCTCATCCTTCAGCTACATGCACTTTAATATTTTCCCACCCAACATTGTTCTTGTCATTCTCCATTGGATTGCCCCATTTCCTCGCACAGGACTGCCGAGTAAGTGCCTTTTCAGCATCATCTGGCCTCTGGGATACTGTCAGTTGCCCATGTCGGGAGTCTCTTTTGAGCCCTTCAAGTCTCAAGAGTAGACTCAGAAACTACTTCTGTCACAAGCTCTTCTGAAACGCTCCATTTTGAATGTAGCTGCACACCCCACCTGACATAATGTCTCCCTTCGTTGAACCTCTGCTGGGCTCCCCTTAAGGCATAGGTGTTTTTCTTTACATCATAGTTGCACATGCTCTCTAATTATGCTCATAAGTGAGAAATATTTTGTAATTGTGGCAAAGTATACATAACATAAAATTTTTCCATCTTAACCATTTTTTTAAATGTTTTATTCATTTCTAGGAGAGAGAGAGAGAGAGAGACAGCGTGAGCAGGGGAGAGAGAGGGAGTCACAGACTGAAACAGGCTCCAGGCTCTGAGCTGGCAGTCAGCACAGAGCCCGACGCAGGGCTCGAACCCACGAATCGTGAGATCATGACCCAAGCAAAAGTCGGACGCCTAACCGACTAAGCCACCCAGGCGCCCCCCATCTTAACCATTTTTAAGCATACAGGACTGGCGTGTTAGGTACATTCACCTGTTTTGCAACCATCTCCAGAACTCTTTTCATCTTGCAAAACTGAAACTCAGGACTTAGTAAACAGTTATTTCCCATTTTATTCCCTGTCCCAGGCCCTGGCAACCACCCTTCTATTTTCTGTGTCCATGAATTGAATCCTCTAGATACCTCATATATGTAGAATCATCTACAATATTTGTCCTTGTATGACTGGCTTAATTTAGTTAGCAATCATGTCCTTGAGGGTCATCCGTGTCATAGCATATTACAGGATTTCCTTTCTTTTTAAAGACTGAGTGATAGCCCATCGTGTATACACACCACATTTTCTTTATGCACTCATCCTTTGCTAGGCATTTAAGTTACTTCCATGGTTTGGCTATTGTGAAGAATCCCACAATAAACATGAGTGTACAAACACTTCATCCAGACCCTTCTTTCAGCTCTTTTGACTATATGCCCAAGAATGGAATTGCTGGACAATATATGGTTAACTCTACTAAATTTTGAGTTCTCATACTATATTATGAGCCTTGAGAGCAAGGGGTCATTTTCATCTTTGTATCTTCTGAGCATCAAGCACAGTCCCTCATCGGTAATAGGCATTCAGTGGGTGTTCATTGTGTGACTCAATGAATAAATGAGAGACAATCTTTCCTAACATTGAACGTGAATGACTTATACAGATTAAAATATTTACTTCATTTATATCAGAAATCAAATTGCAGGGGAAGAGGACCTAGAAAAATACGTTCAGTTACCCAGACATCTCCAAAAGTAAGAACCCAAGAGCAGCGTGTCCATTCTTATGTAGTGATTATGTTGATAGTTTTCTGATAGGCAGTTGGAGTTTTATATAAATTTCCACCTTCCTTTTTACTCTGTATACAAAGTAGAAAGAGCTATAACCCATGAACTACCAAAATTCATAGTTGTTTCCAGAATAGTGAGAGTAGCTGTTACAAAAATGATTGTAAAATGTAAAGTAATGGAAAGCAGGTTCATGACTCCATGTAATGATGAGATAACTTGAGTAAAAGCAGCAATTATGTGTTCCTGGACCACACTGGAGGTGGAATGCAAGAAAAGCGTATGCCACGGCTGCATATTATTAAGAAGGCAACACTTTATATTTACTTTGCACTTAAAAGTTTGAATGATCTGGCTAACAGAAATAGACAATACCCAGGCTTTGGAATACCTTAAAATTGCACATACAGTAAGACAAATTGCTATTTTGTAAGCTTGCCTCAATGTAGTAAATTTGCACTTCTGGTTTAATTCATAATAAATTTGCATAACATTTACTGGAGTTTTCACTGTGCCATTTCATTTCTTTCAACCTCTTTCTTAGGGGTGGCACCGTTCCATTATGTAAGGCCAAGGGTCTACAGAGGAAAAGAAAGGCAGGGTGGGGAGGAAATCGAGGCACAGAGGTCTGTAATCAAACAAGCTGCAGAAGCCCCAGCAGAAAACAGCAGGTATCAATTAAGATTCAGAGAAAGTCCATTTTTATAATGGGCTACGAGTAAGTACAACAGGCCCATTGCCCATTTCTTATGTTCTTTTTTTTTCTCCCCTCGGGGTCTCTGAGAGCCGCAAGCTCCGATCCACTGTTTGAGAGTGTAGGGAAAGATGGCCAACTGGAACCCACAGCCTTTGTTTCTCCATATTCACTCAGATTGGGCTTACAGAAGGGATTAATCTGAAGTAGACTGGTCTGAATGTAAGTTATCAGGGAGAAAAACCCATCAGTCAACGATGATTCCAACTCTACCAGCATCTGCCAAGAAGAAACTTAATTGGTTTTAAAAGATAGTAGGCTCTAGGTAAGTGAGAATGTGATTAAACATCAAAATTATGGACAGCTATCCTGGGTGATAGCTGATGAATGTATTGCTATTTTATTACTAGTGAATGTTGTTTTTGTAGTTGTTGCTGTTGGTTTGTTTTAGTGGCTTTTTTTCTTTTTGTTTTTTTACCTGATTCATTTTTTTCCCGCCCGATCTAAATGGGATTGAAATACGTTAAGTTAGATAATATATGTGTTTCCATGTCTAAGACAAAATAAGTACATACCAGTACTTACATCACTTTTGTTGCATTTACGTTGCTTCATTGATTTTGCTGCACGGTTCGGATATCCCTTACAATTCCACACTCCTTCATTGCTGTCCACACCGCTGTCCATATCTACTCAGGTGTAGACCCTAAAACCCCAAATGAAAAGCATCAGTGACTATTATGGGTCTTGAGGCAAGAACTTCATTCCTCTGGGCTGAAAAACAGATGCTAGACAAGTTGATTTCTGATGCTGCTTCCACTTCTAGATTTTTCCTTTTCTCTGGGACAGTTATGATGCCAGGTTAAAGGGTTCCTGGGCCACTACACAGTCAAAGTAACTGAAGAATCAAAGCAAAGATCGGAGTTCATATTATGTGAAAATTATCCAAAGAGAAATGTTAGGTGCTTGAAAATTGTGTCCCCACACAGCTATGAGCTCTTTGGAGGTATGGTCCAAGCCAGTACTCTGCCATGTGGCACCTTCAGTGCTGATATCCTTTTCATATTTGTGTTTCTCCAGAGGATCTGAGCTAATCACATGCTGATAATTTTTTATTAACCACATTTTTTTATTATCCAAAATTCTGGATCTCACATAACTTTTTGACTTATGACAGTTCCATTGTGTATTAACAAGTAACTTTTCCGAAGCACAAAATCTAGACAGAAACATGCGTTTTCACCATGATATATGCTGTCTTTTCACTCCAAAAATTTTTTAAATCCAAATATATACACATCTTGGAGCACCCTGACTTTTTAAAAGTAGATCAGATAGAGTAAATATCCTCACTTTTACTACATGAGGTCAAATTTGATAGAAGTCACAGAAAGTGAAAGTCTCATGTTTTTAAATACCAATGATTTCGGGGCTCCTGGGTGGCTCAGTCGGTTAAGCGTCCAACTTCAGCTCAAGTCATGATCTCACAGTTCGTGGGTTCAAGCCCTGCATTGGGCTCTGTGTTGATGGCTAGCTCAGAGTCTGGAGCCTGCTTCAGATTCTGTATCTTCCTCTGTCTCTGACCCTCCCCTGCTCACGCTCTCTCTCTTTCTCTCTCTCTCAGAAGTAAATAAAACGTTAAATACCAATGATTTACCCAAATCATCCTAAATATGATAGTCTTCCTTCAAAATAGTAAGATCTTCCTTCCTTCAGTAAGGTCTGAAGGATTTGGCAGTGCTAAGAAATGGAAATGCAGTGGTGATTTAGACTTCAGATGTTCAAGGCACTGGTACCCAGACCAAAAGGGCTTCTATGCCAGGAACCAACATAGTAATTTGTAGAAATACAGCTTCTTGAAATTATTGGGTTCAAAAGGAAAATTCTCTGTCTTTTTGTGTTTTTCTTTTATCATAAGAGGTGTAGGAATTTGATTTATGAACAAATAATAAAATAATGCAAAGGCCTGTCAGCAAGGGATAAAGAGTTACTTACAGAAGTTAAAATGAAATTAAGCAACTCCTGAGCCCACTTAGAAAAGTGCCTGTTATTCTCAGTTCCAGACGGTAATGAATGGTGTGTTAAAGTTGGTTTGTCTTATGGATAAGGCTTTTACTTTTTTTTTTTTTTAAATATTCTTATTTATTTCTATGAGAGAGAGAGACAGCGTGAGCAGGGGAGGGTCAGAGAGAGAGGGAGTCACAGACTGAAACAGGCTCCAGGCTCTGAGCTGGCAGTCAGCACAGAGCCCGACGCGGGGCTCGAACCCACGAACCGCGAGATCATGACCTAAGCGAAAAGTCGGACGCTCAACAAACTAAGCCATCCAGGCGCCCCAAGGCTTTTAGAAATACATGTAAAATGGAACCAGCACCGGCCCTTTTACCCACGTTGATTTTTGTTTATCCTTGCAACATATTTGAAAGCTCTGCTCTACTGTTCAAGCCAGTAGGAAGCACGGGCACTTGCATAGCATTTAAAACTCCGGTATAAAGCGTCTCCAGCACACTGTGGATGCGCTCTGGGGTTTGAAGTTAATGTGACTGTCAGGACAAAGTGGGTAGAATTTCGGAAGATTCTGGATAAGAACCACCTATGCCTTTTGCTGCTGACAAGCAGAAAGAAAGGGGGACCTAGAAAAGAAGCAATTTGGTTGTCCTCAAATGTATACAGGGGAGATTTTTGTCCTGAAACCAGAAATGACTGGAAGGGGTGCTGCTTTTCTGTTCAGTGGTATTTTATGTTCCAGATTTGCTTTGTTCAAGAAAGAAAAATATTGGTAAATAAGTTGCAATGTAGTCCTCTGTATTTTTCCGTGAAGTATTAGGTCTTTGTATAATATGTGCATAATTTTTATGAATCAGAACCTGAATCATAAATAAAATGTTAATTTGTAGACACATTTAACTGTGGAGCAGATGGAAAAATGGGAATGTGTTAGAACACTAGGTATTTGCAGAAGCTAATGAAGTTAATTGGTCTCCTTTGACTACCTTATTTTCCCAAACCCCTGAAAGACCGGGCTTTTTTATTTCTTTAATTAAAAATGAGTTCGGTATGTTAATATTATAACCTTTCATTTTTTCCTAGTTTTCTATATAAATGTCTTATTTATAGAACCACCCTTAGGAGTCCAGTATTAGTAAGAACATTAGTAAACTGGGAACAGTAAGAAGGGTGCTAAGACTATACAAAAGCCATTAGCCACGTACATTGGGATAATATGTGCTTTTACACCTTATTATTACTTCCCTGTCCTGTTTTCTTTTGATTATATAGAGAAAGACCTATTTTCTGCTAGCCTAAAACTGGTACAAGTAAAAATATGTGAAATAATGACTGTTGAGCAGAATTTAATTTTTAAATATCAGTACTTGAACATATTTTGATTGGTTAAATTACATGGTAAACTTGCATTGAAATATCAACAGCATGAAATCAGAGAAATCACAGCCCTGAGCTAATCAATACCAAGTATGTAGATAATTTTCCCTACATTATTCCTTGTATAGGGAGAAGTTAAAAAGCAAAATATTTAGCTATTCACCAAAGAGTGCTTTTTAATTAGAGCTTTATGTTTTGGCTGCCACTTTGGAATATACAGTGAATACTGAAGGTACAGATGCATACTGCAAAGGATCTTGGGACATTGTTTCTCTAATGTCACTGCTAACATATTGCATTTGTATTGATTGTCTATGATTTCTGTATGTGGATGATTGAGTTTGAGCAAACTACTTAAGGTTTCAAAGGATTTGGATAATGTTACACTGTAGGGTTGGAAATCTCTTTGAATATTGTATCGCAGGGGGACAAAGACACAGTTTCAGTGCATTTATTAGGCCTTTGCTGTAGATGTAGGAACAATAAGCCATCTTTTTTAAGTTAAGAGATCTTGGAACAGGCGACTCTAATGAATCCTGGGTTTAAGAAGAGTGGTACGTGCTGCAGTGGCAAAGTTGTTTATTCATCTGGAATGTATTAGAATCTTGATTAATAAGAAGACATCTGCAGTTTTACATAAAAAGCAGAGTGGGCAGTTTGGCAAATGGAAGTGGAAAGGGAGAAAGGAAAAGTCAGTTCCATCTAATGCTATTGTTGCCTTTTTGACCAAGCATTGTTATTCTCAATAGTACAGAGCAATCTGACTTTACCTCCTACAAAAACGACAATAGAGAATTAAAATCTGTAGCTTTGAGAACAGACCAGCCCCTTTAAAACCCTATATTCAAAATAATTTTATATTTATCACCCTCCTTCTAGAAGATCCACGTAGAAGAAAGAAAACCTCATTTATTTGATTGTGTGGCTTACATGACATCAAACATAGTGATATTTGCAAATGTAAAATTTAACATTTCATAGACCATATTTTCACGTGGAATACATTAAAAAAAACAACTTTTCACATAAGAATCCCTTACCCTCACAATCACTTTTAACTACATAGAAGTGCACAAGACTACATAAGGCACCTTAAATTTTAAGATAGCCAAACAGTTGTCTATACGAATAGGGCATGGAAATGATGGTGTTTGAGTGAAACCCCAGTCAAAGCCTGTGAAATTTGTAGAGGTCACATATCAACAGCATGGCTTCCTGAATGCCAGGGTATTTTACTAAAGGGAATGATGAGATCAGAGCTCACTGTTTGGAAGATAACACATTTGGCAGCTACTTTCTGAAGAATCTGGCATCCACACAGACTTGAATCTCCAAAGCCAATAGGTGAAAGATTGTTAGAGCCTTGGCAGAAGCAGAAATTCATGCATATAGCAATCGTTCTTAGGGGAGTAAAACAAACAACTTCTGGCCAATTTAAAATATGACAGTTTTAAAGAAAAGGACCCCAAATAGGAAAAAATAACTAGCTTACTTCAGATCTGTTCCACAGAGGAATTTGGTATACAGATCTCTTGATGATTATGTATCTGCTATTGGATACTTGCTAAAAGCTGACGGACGACTATTTTAGGCCACCTAGTCACAGATAGCTAAATAATAACAATAGATTCTAGAAGCAAACTTGCTTAGGAGGAGAAATATTAATGAATTACAGAACTAAAAAAAAAAAAAAACAACGGACACATGAAAAATGATTAAAGGATGAAATTCGGTAACCGACATTAGCAGAGTTACATTTATGTAGTTAATGTTAGAACATAGCTTCTTTCAGAATATAATTACCAGTCCTTACCACCCATCCCTCAACATGGGATAGTCCAGTCAAATTTAGGCAAAGTTGAATTCTTTTATTTTAGCAAAGACAGCAGAGATTTTTTTTTTTTTAATAAAGAAACACAGTGTCTTAAATATTTATTCTTAACATATGAAAGGGGGTTGTTAATACATGATAGGACAGTGCTATATTAGCAAAGACAGAGTTTTTAAAAAGGAAATAATGATGTCTTAAACATTTATTCTTAGTATATGAGGGGGGTTGTTAATACATGATATGACAATGCTATATTACAGGGGTTTGCAAACTTTTATTGTAAAAGTCAAGATAGTAAATATTTCAGGTTCTGCAGGTCATATCATTTCTGTTATAAGTAGTCAGCTCTGCTGTACTGAGGATTCCCCCTATGCTCAATATGTCAATGATGAGCATGGGTGTTCCAGTAAAACTTTATTTGCAGAAACAGGTACATTTAGCTTGCAAGCCTAGTTTGCCAACCCCTCTTAAAATATATGGAGCATTTAGTAGGTCCTCAATAGCGTTAGATGATTCTAATACTGCTCAGTATTTGAATTATAAAGGAGTGCACGCTTGTAACGGTATCCACATAAGACAGAAGGAAATCTGTGGACACATGCCAATACCTAAGTGTCTGAAATGTTTACACTTCGTTATTAATGACTAATCATTAAAGTAAGCAAGTAGGAGAAGTATGTAAAGGATTTATACAGTTCTTTATCTAGATAAAGCTAGCAAAGTACACAGGTAAAGGGATTGCTGTGAATATCAACATCACTTTCCAAATCATCTTTGCTAACTCAAATTATTTAGAAAACCAAAAGGTTGTCTTTCCCTGAAAGTCCAGATGAAGTTTACATTTTAAAACCACTGCTACATAATTGATAGTATCATGACATGGATTCATTCTTGCAGACTTTTCCAGGCAGGGCCAGGACACAAAGGAATGTGCTCACACATAGAAATGTTCTTACTTGAGTATTCTGTTGTCATCTTTGTGTTCTTCCTGTGTATTGCTCCATTGTCATGTCACATAGTATTTCAGGTTCAAGGGTGTTGTTGCTGACCTAGCATTAGTAGAACATACATGTAGAGCTCTTTTGAATAGGGATGACTGCTTTGTTCTAATCTAGCCAAGTGGAGTCTTCTTTTGACCTCCCACTGAGATGCCTGTATGTGTGTGTGTGTGTGTGTGTGTGTGTGTGTGTGTGTGTGTGTGTGTGTAGTTTCAAGATAACTGGCTTTAGTTAGAAAGGCGTAAAGTAGAAAGGAATACAGTTGTTTCTTCCATATGGGGTTCAAAACTATAATCTCATCCTAATAATCTTCTTTTTTTAAAAAACATGTTTACTTATTTATTTTGAGAGAGGGAAAGAGTGTGTGTGCCTGTGTGTGTGCATGTGAGCAGGGGAGGGGCAGAGAGAGAATCCCAAGCAGGCTTTGCACTGTCCGTTCAGAGCCTGATGTGGGGCTCAAACTCATGAACTCTGAGATCATGACCTGAGGCAAAATCAAGAGTCAGATGCTTAATGGACTGAACCACACAGGTGTCCCCTAATAATCTTCTTGCAAACAGTTACACTAACCAGCTACATAGAGACAATAGTAAGATGAGTGGCAGGAAATTAGGAGGAATACACATCACAGGGATTTTTCTTCACTCACCAAGTGTTTTTAGTGAATGATCTGTTCTTTTGGATCTGACAGTTTCTAAACAAGTGAATGCGTCCCCTCCACTCCACCACCACTGCTATTCCTTTACTTTATGTTTCTCACCTCTCATATGCAGCGGTTGCCATAGCCTCTAGCCTTCATCCATTCCCTCTCAATCCGCAGTGCTCTGATGGAGTCCCTTCTCTTCTGATAGAAATTCTTTAACAGCTCTCTGTGCCTGCATATAGATTCAAAGCCCTTAGCCTGATGGGCAAGTCTGCCGTGAGCCGAATCCTGACGCTGTATGTAGCGATGTCTTCCATCACCTCCTCCCGCAAACTCTGTTCTAGTCCAGATCCTGGCTACCTGTTGGCATACCCTAGGAAACTTAAAAAAAAAAAAAAAATACTGATTTAAACTCATCCCCAGCCCGGTGTAATTAGAATTTCTGGGACTAGGGTACAAGCATCAGTATTTTTAAAAAGACCTACAGGCGATGTTAGTACACAGTCCAGTCTGAGTTACGCTCTATCTACTCATTTGACACACATGTTGGTTCCTTGATCACATAATCTTCGATTTTGTACATACATTTCTTTTTTGCCCGGAATGCTCAGTCCCCTTTTCTATATGTGGGAATCTCCTAATTCTTTTTTGAGGTTTAGTACAACATATCCTTGGGTGGCCTTTCTATATCCTCCAAGATGTAGTTGGTGTTTCTTCAAAAGAGCTCCCACAGCAGTTCTGTAGAGGCTTTTATTACATTCCCGATTCTGTTGTGTTGTAATTGTATGTTTACATGTCGGCCCCCCAGCCCATTCAATGAACTGTTCAGTGTAATAATTCAGTGTCATGGTCACCTTTTATCTACTGTGCCAGGTACAGAGAGTCACCCATCAATTGGTATTTAAGGTATCATTGTGGAGTGTTTGAATGGATGAAGAGAGTCAGACTGACATGGTAGCTAAGACACACCTAAAAATTTATTCACTAGCTCATTGGGTGGGCTTCTAAATGATCTCTGTTTCAAGGAAATTAGGTGAGAGAAGAACTAGTCTGAAAATGAATGCAATGGTCAAATAGGAGAATCCATAGAATGGGCAAACACCATGGAAACCCTTCCCCAGGATGGCAAACCAAATGAGGTCATGTGACCACAGCCACAGTAAAGGATATGGTCAGGACTTCAGGCAAGAGGGGTGACAAAGGAATGAGAGAAAACATCAGTGATAATCGAACAGATTTCTCTCTGAGGTGGGGAAAGGAAATCAAATGCTCAAGTTGAACTCACTCTAAGGTAACATGCCAGTAAGAATTGGGAAATCCACCAGAAAGCAAAACATTCCTTTAAGAAGTGGTAGGGGAGGGGCACATGGGTGGCTCAGTCGCTTAAGCGTCCAACTCTAGATTTCAGGTCAGGTCATGATCTTATGGCTTGTGAGTTCGAGCCCTACATCGGGCTCTGTGCTGAGCCTGCTTGGAATTCTCTTTCTCTCCCTCTCTCTCAGCCCCTCCCCTGCTAGTGCACATGCTCCCTTTCCCTAAAAAATAAGTAAACAAGCTTAAAAAAAAAAGAAATTGTAGGGGAAGGAACAAGATGACTAAGGCAAGTGGCATAAGCCCCAAGCAATAACTGAAACTTCAATAGAAGTTGAGACTGAATAATTTTTATTTAATTGTTAGAGTCTTAACAATAGTAGCTCCATTTATGGGCTTTGATAAATTTTTGATTATAACAATATAAAATATAGCCAACAAATTGGCTGGGGAATAAAAAAGAAAATAAGATAAAATAAAAAACTACTCTATAAAAGAGGATGAGTCTTGTCTATTTTAGAAAGTTAAGCTACCTCTATAGTTGGTTGTGGCGTTATAGTCTATGGATTCCTACTAAGGAATCAAATATATTATGCCTGTTCACAAAATAAGGAGGAAGTGTAGTAGCTTTTATTTTTTTTTTATTTTTTTTATAAAGTATTTTTTTTTAATGTTTATTATTTCTAGGAGACAGAGAGAGAGAGAGAGACAGCATGAGCAGGGGAGGGTCAGAGAGAGAGGGAGTCACAGACTGAAACAGGCTCCAGGCTCTGAGCTGGCAGTCAGCACAGAGCCCGACACGGGGCTCGAACCCACGAACCGTGAGATCATGACCTAAGCGAAAGTCGGACGCTTAACCGACTAAGCCACCCAGGCGCCCCATCTTTTAAACAAACTCATTTAGTAGTTTAAAAAAAAAAAAAAAAAACTTTTTCGTAACAAAGCACACATCTATATAAAAATGTATGTACATTTTAAATAGCTGTGTCCATATTTATCCAAAACCAAGAATGGGTGGAGATCTCAACTTGTATACTTTGTACCCCAGTATCTAGCCAAGTGTTTGTTTGGTGAATGAATGGGTGAAACCAGGGAGGACTGGACTTGAATGAGTTAAGAAAGCAATGTAGACTGTTGCCTCAGATAAGCCACTTCTCTCAGGTTCTCCATTATCTACCCAGACTGTGTGAAGTATAGAATAAAAAGCACATTAGCTCAGAGATACATCGTCAAGGAATTATGCATTATAAAAATTACTCATTGATGAGCCACAATAAAATTAATGGAATTGAAAAAATTATCTTTTCAGAAGAGACATGCTGAGACTAAACAACTTTGCATAAATGAGATCAATGAGATCAATGAAAATTTGCTAGAGCAACATTGATTCATTTGCTTTTTGCAGTTTTTAGTCTGACCAAAAGTTTATTTTCATAAATTGTTCACTTGGAAGTCATCACATATTTTCTAGCGGAACAATGCAAAAAAATGGAGATTAGCTTCTTGGGCTAGCTCATCTTTTTTTTTTTTTTTTTTTTAAATATATGAGGTTTGTTGAAAGGTCACAGCATATAGTTCTACAGTTTGTGTATTTCACAAAGTCTCCAACGACAGGATGAAGGGACAGAAATTCAGCAGTGCTTTCGTCAGCCAGCAGAAGGGACAGTTTTTTGATGGTTTCTCTATAAGAATGGTGCCTTTTGAAATTTATCCTCTTGGATTGGATTCTTTTATTTCTCATAAAGATACCTTAGGGTTGTGCTAGAGGCTGCTCGTGACTGAACAATGAGTCGCACACAATGAGTTGTAAGCGTTATTTAGATGGGAATTTGAATTCTGAGTCTTCATTGAGGAAGCCACTAGCATTTCTTCAGGATTCACTGCAGGAGCAAGGACTCCTGGTCTTTTTCTGTGTTTCAAGAGCACTGAAAGTAGAGCCTTCCCTTGCTCCCCTAGAATAGAAAGAGGTATGGGAGGCTGGGAACTCTTGTGACAGCCAGAGTTTCCTTCGATCCCAGAGGGTGGATGAATAGAAGCTGTGGAAGCCAAGGGCTCTGGGAGGGCATAGGTGTGGGTGGAGTAGCTATAAGTACATGGGCTTTTATAGGAACTTTGCAAGCTGGGCACTACAGAAGAGTAAATGTGTGTGTGTGTGTTGTGTGTGCACGCACGCACACACACACGCACGCACATGTACGCACTTACATGTTTGAACTTACCTGGGCAAGTTGACAATGGAGGGCTTCTGCACTGACAAGCTAAGTGCTATGGAGGGGTCCTCTGGAGGTGTCTCTAGGGGGCAGGATGGATAGAGTTCCATCTGTTCACCACTGCTGGGCAGAAGGGAGACTTGTACTTTCTCAGCAGGCTGTGGTGGGGACTCTCACCACTGCTGGACAGTGGAAGATGGAAGTGCTAGCAGGTCATTCGTCTATGTCATTTATAAGTTTGACATTTTGAAACCAATGAATTTCTATAGGTGAACAGTAGATTCTTACCATCATAGATCTGAGTTTTAAAATGCTATAAATCAATACATTCTGTTTTCTTTTTTTTTTAATGTTTTTTTATTTATTTCTGAGAGAGAGAGAGAGAGACAGCGTGAGCAGGGGAGGGTCAGAGAGAGAGGGAGTCACAGACTCTGAAACAGGCTCCAGGCTCTGAGCTGGCAGTCATCACAGAGCCTGACGCGGGGCTTGAACCCATGAACCGTGGGATCATGACCTAAGCAAAAGTCGGACGCTTAACAGACTAAGCCACCCAGGCGCCCCCAATACATTCTGTTTTCAATTTGTTCTTTCTTAATTCTTTAGTACTGAGAAAGCCAAAAAAGGACAAATGAAACCTCAGTTTCACAAGATGATGAAATTCTCCAAACTTAAGAAGACCAAGTCACATTAATTAAAAACCATTTCAATAATTAAAAAATTCTTTTGGAAAACAAGACACTTAGAGCTCACTTGGATGTGTGATCTAGTAACAGTATTAATCAGCTGAATAATCCACATTAATCAGTCCTGCCTCGAAGTAAAATTATTAATCAGCTTGATGATCTAAGCAATCGTCTGAGGAAATGAGTTTGTCTTAGAATTTAAAAAGTGATAATGGAAAAGTTAAAAAGGGAGAGAGAACAAGCAAAAGGGTGACATTCTTGTTAGTTTTATTTCATTTATTTCAATACCAGCTTTTCCTCTGATGTAGAATGACTTTGAACAAGTAATTACAAATAATTACCCCTCTTAATGGTGTCCTCTTATCTCCGTTTAGGGTGAAAGCTGTATGCAAGTTTATCAGTGGTGAGGAGGAGCTACCTTGGGTTGTTTCCTTTGCCCTTACCCCCCGGGGATCAAAGTTGGTATCTTCTGGAGACTAGTATAAAAGCTGAGGCCATATGGAACACTAAATAGACTGAAATTGAGGCAAACTATCATTGCATTTGGCTATGTCAGCCAAACAAGAGGAGAGCAAGAACAGATCCAAACTTGTCATTGGCCACTTGACCACTGTGAGACTAAAACAATAACAACAACAAAAATGATGTTTAGTTCAGGTTTGCACTGAAAATGTGGCATCTCAAGCATACAGGAAAACTGGGCTTATCCCATCGTGATGAAGCGCTCCTAAGTCTACGTGGAATCTCCCGATAATCAACCAAAAAAACTCTATTGGGGAAGGTATAAAAGATAGAAGTCAGGGAATGTTACCAAAGAAATATTTTCAGAAATTCTCTTGTACTAAGTGACAATTATAGCAACAATTGATTTGGGGCCCTTTTGTGGAAGAAAAGAAAAACCTACCGAGAGCTCATTGTAAAATGATGGTATAGAATATTTAAAGTGTAGTTCCAGTAGATTATGTCCCCTTTTCCTTGGGGCGGAAGGAGCACTCCTGTCTTTCTCAGGTTGAGCCCCTGTTGGCTTTGCACCAGTTTTTCAGTTTGTCCCTTCCCATTGTCTCCATTTAGATATGTCATTTGTATTCATAGAGCAAACATGAACGACTAGGTAGGGTCAAGCCTATAGCTAAACAATGAGAAAAACCAAGCAAAACAAAAATTGTTCATAAAGTAAGTCTTCTTCTAATCTTAGCACCCATTGCTGCCGAGTTTAAATTGTAGGCGGCTAAATCTTTGATTTCTCCCCAGTAAGAAATTTGTGAATTAAACTTCTTTTGCAAGGAACAATTGAAGGGTATATTTATAGACCAAGCAAAGAAGATTTTTTTAAAAAAGGATGTGGCAGCCATGAAGGTTGGGGTTATTTTGGAGTCAATAACAAAATCTTTGCATGCTTGATTACTTCTCTCAAGAGGCTGAACATCTTTAGGATACAATTTTCAATTCATCCTAAAATTTACTCTTGTGTGGCTTGGCAGATGTGAAAGTTTGAGAACCTCAGAAAAACCACATCGAAAGAACCTGCTTACAAGAGATCAGGGGGGTGTGGATTTGGTTGACGACACAGACTATTGAGTCCTTACAGAGAATTGTTTGTCTTCCGTTTTTAGATGGCTTTAATTCCTCCAAATTGCTCCTTGAATAATAGGAGAAAGGCAATTTGAATTTCAGTGACAGATTGGACATAACAGGTTGCAACTATTAGGTCTAATTTTACCATACTGAGAAATAAAATTGCCTAAACATAAACATCGATCACTGATGCAGTAAATTAATTTGTACAGAAAAAGTAGTTTAACTGCAGTGCACATTAAACATAGAAAATTTTCAAAATTACTGCTCTCTGAATTAATTTGTACACTTGTTTACTTGTTAAAAGCACGCATAAATTTTTTTTTCCTAAGGCAATGCAGGTTTCAAGTGAGTAAGAAAGAAGTGTAAAAAGTGGCAAGGAAATCGAAAAATGTCGAAGTCACACCAACAGACCTGAATACTTGAAAATAGTATTTTTTTCCTGTTTTTCATTTTTTTGTTGTTTTTCAGTGCTATGTAGAGCGTGCTTTGTTTTTGAATCTGTTTCTAAGACCACTAAAGATGTATTTATTCTCCCTCATTATAACAAGATAAATGTGATGTTTTAATAGTCTTGACTTATGTTTGCTAAGAATTGGAGGTGTGGAGTAATTAGGAAGATTTTATGGTTTGGTTCCTTGGTGAGTTTACATTCAGAGGTGTCCTAGAGCTCGGAGCTGTTAATAGTGCATTCCTGAACAATCTGACCCATGAATTTCTTTGTATTTAACCCCTAAGCAAATCGGTGGACATGTTTTCATTGTTACCTGTAATTCTATTATGAGGAATGCATGGCAAAGTTTGGATCGTATCTTTTGAGACTGTTCCAGCAGCCGCGGAACGGGAGCTGGCAATGTGGTGCGGTTTGATACCATCTCCTGCCTACAGTTTTCAAGGACAGTGGTTCGATTCAAATACAATTCTGATAAGTGGCAGGTTTTCGTGTCTTTAATGCCTTGACAAGGGCATCACTCTCAGGAGAGGGAGGTGAAACCGTTTGGACGAGGACTCCATCCCTGCTCCTTTGTGCTGACACACTAAGATAATGGACAATTAAGAGAACCTTCACTGCGAGTGAAAGGATGGGGTTATCACTAATATAAAGGAGCCCACGGGGTGCTGGGGTATGAAGGAGAAGAGGAATGGGAAGTTTTAAAAGGAATATAAAACACACAGATGAGATGCCTAATAACTGTTCACATATTGCTCTTTCACACGTGATAATGGTGAGTGATTGCAGTGTTCACTATTGCTTGCTTTAACTTCTTAAAAAAGATCTGGTTCATTGCATTTGACACAAAGTGCTGCAGAAAACTTGCCCCTATGCTGGCTCGCCTGTCACGGAGTAGGTGAGCGCAGATAATAAAGGGGTTTGTTTTTGTGGAGGCTGGCGTCTGGACCACCTTTCATGGGGTTTTGCAAATCGACTCATGATAATCTGGGGCCGTGGCTGTCAACCTTGACGGCACTCCCCAGGGTGCCAACTCTCAGAGAGTCTGATTTACTTGATGTGGGGAGGGACCCAGTATTTTTAAAAGCTCCTTGGACAATCCCAGCATGTAGCCTGATCACAGGCTCTTGTTACAGAGTTTGTAACAGAAGAATCAAGCATCTCCATGCTTGGGTTCCCTGACAGAATGTCTGCTTCTTTAATAGACTTGAGTAAGGGTATGTGTGTGTAGCTATCAGAGAAGACGTGTTCTGGGTGTTACTAATAGCACACAGAATATGTTACTAGCCATCTAGTGTTTATGCTGACCCCACGGTTTAGCATTCAGGTGCACCTGGAGGAAAAGAAATCTGTTCTCTCGACTACGGTTCCCCACTTGTCCCCACGGTCTTTTTCTTTCTCTGGGTTTCTTATTTCTGGTGTATCAGTGGAGTTTCCTCCTCCAGCGATACTGTACATAAATGACTGATAGTGTGGGGAGAATCGCCTCAACATGAGGGCTTCTGTGAATTTCGTGTTTGTAAACTGCATTATTTAGGGTCATAATGCAATAGGGTGCCAGGAACTTTGTACCTAGACCTCTTCATCTCTAGGGGTAGCTGTCTTGTGAGCATGTGAATCATGGGGGAAACCTTCTCGAACAACTTAGCACGAATAAAAGTGAGACCGTCCTGAGTATTTCTAAACTGAGTGTGGAAGAGGTTAACTGATTTTCTTTTGACTTAAACTTTCATTTGTCTCCAAGAGCCCAGGACAATAGAGTGTACCACTTCTGATAAGTATGGGTTCTCCTCTGCCTGAAGAGATGTGTGTGATAAGATAAGATAGCTTTAAAAAAAAGGGGGGGGGGAGTGAGGGAGAGAGAGAGAGAGCTTGAGGGAAAGGAATAGGAGGAGAGGGAGAGAGAAAGCATGTTAACTGCTTTGACTGCAAAATGCCCCTGGTAGCCAGAGATAAGACACCTTGAGCTACTTAGGAGACCTTAAACAGGATGTAAATGAAGCCAATAAAAAGCATTTGGGATCAAGCCACTTTTCTACTCCCCTCCTTTTTCCAGCCCTGACAGCAGAAGGCTTAATTTACTGTATGGCATACCACACTCACTTGCAGTACCCAGGAAGTTGTGAGAGACTGAGAGGAGCCAGTTCAAAAAACAACATCTCTACAGTTTCTAGGGAGGTCCAAATTCAAGGCATTTAATCAGCAGTTCTAGAAACGCCTTCCTGAGTGGAAAAAGAAAGTATTGCTGCTGATCGGAAGATCCTGTCCCCTTTCCCCTCTTCCTGCTTTGTATTTAGTTAGGACAGTCGTCGTCTTCTGTGAAGTGGTTTTCGTGGGATGAGCTGCATTTCATAGCATATTGATATTTTTCATCAGGCTAAGGCAGCTTGAAAGGAATTAAAAAACAAAAGTTAAAGACATAGACTTTTCCAGGTACACATTTGAAACAAGCTGTTTATTCATAACTCTGTAAACGAATCATGTAACACCCAGCTTTTATGTACTTGAACTTTATAACTTTCAAAATGGTTACTGCCTTTTTCTAGAAACATACAAGCTGCTGCCAACCACAGTTCTACAGAGAGGAAGTAACTTATGGGAGCTAATTGGACATTACCCTGAAAAGATTTGAAGTTGGGAGTCCTACTGAAAGTAGGAGGGGCACCTGTTAAGGGACAGGAAGGCAAAAGGAGACAATGGTCTCGTTTTCTTTTTGTACCAGCTGCTCCCTGGAAGGGCTGGGATTCCATTTGGGTTTTGCTTAGGGGGAGAAAGCCCAGCCCACCATCAACCTTGTTCTGGTGAGAGCAGCAAATATGGAAAAGGCACAGTGGAGTGTGGCAGATTTTAAGCAGAGGGCTTAACTGCTTTAGAAGAAAGAAAAGGTTCTATGGTGGTTTTTAAACATGGGAGTGCAGGGGAAACACCCTGAAGCTTGCTATAAATGGGGATGTCTGGGTCCCACTTCCAGAAGTTCAGAGTCGGAAGGCACTGGGCCGGAGTTTCGGAGTCTGCATTTTCAACAAATAGTTTGGGTGGTTGGGAGCAGGGGGAGGTGGATTATACTAAGAAACACTGCCCTGGATCATTTGGTTGAGGGAGAGGATCAGCCTTTGGTTTTGTCACGTAGGGGCATGGTGGCCACCATATTCATTGAGGAAGGACAGCTTAGGAGAAAGGGAGAAGCAGCTGCTTTGGGACGGTAGGGAAGATGTCTATAGAGGCAGAGCAGGAGAAAGGTGAAGCTGACTACAGCTCTAGTTTTATGGAAACTTTTCTTCTGCTTTTAATTGCCAACGGATGACCTAACCGAGCCCCCCTTGCTCAGAGGAGAGGATAGAAAGAAGAGAGATAAGGAGACCCATTGTTAAGGAAAACTGGAGGAGAGAGAGAGAGAGAGAGAGAGAGAGAATGTGTGTGTGTAAGATTTCCTAGCCAGTAGCCAGAAGTGAAATTAAATTAAGAAATAAGTTGTCATGACTTGTCAACCGCAGGTTATGGGATTGTAGCATTGTTAGGTGGTTTTGCTTTCCTGTGTATATGTGTATACACACGTGACAATGAACATCAATTAGTTTTGTAATGGAAGAAATCATGAAGTCTTCAACAAAAGAAGATGGGCGACGTTAAACACCGTTTTTAAGTCTATTCATTTACTCATTAAAAACCAGAGGACTTGGTGGCATTTGAGGCTGCTGTGTTAGCAGAGAGGGTTAAGGCAGGATACACTTGGAGAGTTCTCACGCGTGTCCCGGGCTACCTCCCTTAGCAGGGAGCTCCGGTTTCAGTTTCATTGCCACCATCAACTGCTACTGTTAGCGCGAGATTATAACATGATTCTCACTCTCATTGACCTGTGTGTTCCTTGGTAAAATTCATACTTTTTTTTTTTTTTTCTGAAGACTAAGACTTCCCACAGACCTTCAGTCTTCTGTTTCATATATATGAAAAGTTAGGAACGACAGCCTTGACTTTCTTTACTCTGTGTAGGCTTCAATCAAATTCACTTATTTTCTTTCCTTTGATCCCTCAAGTCAGACCCAGAGGTGTGCATAACCCATGCCAAACAACATCGGGCCATCTTTAGAGAAAAGAGAAGAGCTCAGATGTGGGAGGAGGCTTCGTAAAGATTCAAAAACCAGACCTTTCTAACAGACAGCAGTGAGTCAGGCAAGATCCCAGGACTGTGCTAGTAGGTTTTAAAGTCTCTGAGTATTTGAAACATGCCTTTGCCAGGGTCATACCAATAAGCCTTGGACATATAGAGATGTGCATTGCTCTCTATAACCCCTTCTTCAAAGGTGAAAAACAGTGTCATAAATTTCTCTGTGAAAATTATGATTCAGAATTGGTGCATGTCACATGAGGACTAAGCAGCTACATATCAAATTCCTTACGACCTGACTCGAATTTCATAATTTACTCTTATTTAAATCATATTAGCATGTTAAGTTTTCCATGGAATTGTATACACTGCTTGTGTCCTAGATGTTGGGTGCCAGAGGTATAGATGTCTAATTGGCATTGTGAAACGGGAGCAGATGGGGGTCTCCAATTGGTTCCCCCGACTCCAGCCAGCTCTGTTACTTGGCTTGTTACTATGGCCACACAGCCTTGGATTCTGATACATTGTTTTGTTATTTTAAAATTACCTTGGATATAGACAAAATGAAGTAGCAGAATAAGGAATTATCATGGGGTCTTGGAGACATGACCTTGTCCCTGGTTTGGGGATATTTGGCAAGACACTTCATCTCATATATATATACCATATAGCATATATATATGTATATAACATATAGCACATATATGCATGTATAGTATATTTGGCAAGACACTTCATCTCATATATATAACATGTAACATATATATAACACATACATATATAACATATAAACATATATAGAATTTAATAAAAACATAATTATATGTAATATGTGTTAATTAGTAAAAATAGCATTATAAAGACGTCCCCTAATAAAGTGTTTCAGTAAGACATGATTGTGCATTGACTCATGTTAAGCGGCAAATTACTATGATTAACACTTTTGTAATGAGAATTAATAAAAGTATTTCAAAAGTTATTTTAGCAGAAATCATTAATCTGTTCTGAACATTTTAGTCAACTCTGCATAAACACACGCACATGTGCACACACACACACACACACACACACACACACAATTTTGGCTGGGATTTGTTCCCATAAATAAATTACCAGATCTATTATAAGAAAAATGATAGAAGGGACTGGTTTGGATTTTATTTTTATATATATTCTTGGATAGAGTTTCTAGGGAAGAGTAAACTGAACCAGAAGTGAGAAATAGAAAATGAAGAGAGAATAAGGTTACCTGGAAAATCCATCAGATTGATAATCAGTCTTATTTTTGGGATTGCCTCTTTCAAATTTTGCCCAATTAGATAAATGAAAGAAAAACCCTATGTGAAGAAGGGTATTTGATGTTGTATGACCTGTGTAGAAATATTTTGTCACACTCTTGTTAGAATGATTTTAAGAAAATTGTTTTGTCCTTTGCAACTTACACAGTACTTTACCAAACATCATCTCACTTGAAGTAAAGGACTATTGGGGCACCTGGGTGGCTCGACCGGTCATGATCTCACAGTTGTGAGATCAAGCGCCATGTCAAGCTCTGCACTGGGTGTTGGGCCTAAGATTCTCTCTCTCTCTCTCTCTCTCTCTCTTAAAAAATAGAGAAAACAGGGACGCTTGGGTGGCTTAGTTGGTTAAGCGTCCGACTTTCGCTTAGGTCATGATCTCACGGTTCGTGGGTTCGAGCCCCGCGTCGGGCTCTGTGCTGGCTGCCAGCTCAGAGCCTGGAGCCTGTTTCAGTCTGTGACTCCCTCTCTCTCTGACCCTCCCCTGCTCACGCTGTGTCTCTCTCTCTCCTAGAAATAAATTTTAAAAAAAATAGAGAAAACAAAGAAATAATTTTTTTAAAGGAATAAAGGACTCCTTATATCATATGGGTTACTTGGGATCTGACCTTACTTATCAATTTTAGTTTTATTATTTAAGTGTTAATGTAGAAGTTACTGATTCTCTTGAAACACCATAAAACTCTCCTGTGTTAGCATTAGTGTACATATGTAATGTACATATGTAATATAATGTACAAAGTCTTCATATGTACAAAGCCTCAAGATAGTGTAGCATCCCCCAAATTTTTAATACCACCATCCCCCAGCTTTTACAATCCCCACCATACATCCCTCCCCCATAAAGTGTGTCAACACCGATTGAGGTGTAGACAACACAAACTACTTTGAGTTTTGGCTACTGGGTGGTTGGCTAGGTGCACTCACTAGCTATCTGAGAGCACTGGGTTTTATGCTCCAGCCTGACAGTGTGGTGTGGGTCAAAGTTTGTGCCTTAAAATTGAAACAAAATGATTATTTGTCTTAGACCTTAAGGGTTCTTACCATATTTTAGACACATGAACATCAATCTCAAGAACATGGAGGTCCATTGTATTATGAAACATCACATAGACATAGATAATAGGTAATTTTAATAAGATTTCTCCCTAAACTTTGTAACAGTTTTTTCTATATTAGCACACCATATTTATCACTTTACTGCACAATGAACCCACAGGGGGTGCTAATTGGTCATTAATTAAATTGTAGCCTTTCAACACTTTTGTATTCTCCAGTGGCTTTATCTGCAGTGAAGTATATAGTGTGGCCTTTTTAAACAGCCAGGAATTCATATCGGCTTTACTGCTGCTGTGAATATGATATGGGTGAAATTCAGCTGGAATGAACGTCATTTCAAGACTGTCATAATTCCTTGTGACCAGAAGTTTACCAACCTTGGACCAAAGCCTACATGTTGGAAAAATATTCAACAAAAGTAGACTTTAATATGACAAAACATTCTGATGGACCAGATTCCTTTTTGAAAGAGAATCTGATTGCTTTGTTTAAAAATTCTAGTGGGTTTTGGGAGTTCTTCAAGAAATCACTCACACAGTGGAATGAACTTTCTGAGGTCCATCATTGACTAATAAAAGTATTTTCAAACTTAGGTTTCATAGTGGAAGAGTCCCTTTTGCCTTCTACTCCCCCAGTGAAGAGGTTAATTTAAGGGGCGGCTCGGTGGCTTAGTCGGTTGAGCGTCCGACTTTCTCTTAGGTCATGATCTCGCGGTTCGTGGGTTCGAGCCCCGCGTCAGGCTCTGTGCTGACTGCCAGCTCAGAGCCTGGAGCCTGTTTCAGTCTGTGACTCCCTCTCTCTCTGACCCTCCCCTGCTCACACTGTCTCTCTCTCTCTCTCCTAGAAATAAATAAAACATTAAAAAAAATTTTTAAAAAAGAGGTTAATTTAAGATTGCTAATGATTAACTTGGTAGCACGGAGAAATTTGCTGAACATTTCAGAAGGTGTGGAGTTTTTTGTTTTTTTGTTTTTTTCTGTAAAGTGTAATACGTGTATTTCACACTAGTGGAAAAGATTTTTTTTTTTAATTTTACTTGTGGGGATGAGCACTGGGTGTTATATGGAAACCAACTTGACAATAAACTATTTAAAAAAATAAAAATGTTTATTTATTTACTTATTTTTTGAGAGAGAGGGGGGAGAGAGAGAGAACGAACACAAGCGGGGTAGGGGCAGAGAGAGAGGGGGGAACACAAGATCTGAAAGGCTCCAGGCTCTGAGCTGCCAGTACAAAACCCGATGCGGGGCTCAAACCCACGAACTGTGAGATCATGACCTGAGCTGTAGTCAGATGCTTAACTGATTGAGCCACCCAGGTGCCCCTAGTGCAAAGGATTTTGAAGCAAAATAGAATTTGTCTCAGGAAATTTCTAAACAATTTAAATAGTGTGAGGTATAGGGCTGGTGTCAGAACCGTGTAACGTGGCTTCAAGGTTTTGAATGCAGACAATTCCCATTGTGGGGATTTTACTCTGATAATGAGTTAATCACAACTTCCCAGTGTAGGGAGCTATTAAAGAAAAGCCACTGCGCTTTGACCTTCAAAATAACTCTAATAGCATTCAGAAGAGTTTTTTTGGTTATTTTTATTTATTTTCTATTTTTAAGCAAATAATGCCCCTTAAGTCCTTTAAAAGTATTACAATTTCTTTCTTTTTTTTTTTAAAATTTTTTTTAATGTTTTATTTATTTCTAGGGGAGAGAGAGAGAGAGAGAGAGACAGTGTGAGCAGGAGAGGGTCAGAGAGAAGGAGTCACAGACTCTGAAACAGGCTCCAGGCTCTGAGCTGGCAGTCAGCACAGAGCCTGACGCGGGGCTCGAACCCACGAACCACGAGATCATGACCTAAGCGAAAGTCGGACGCTTAACCGACTAAGCCACCCAGGCGCCCCTAAAAGTATTACAATTTCAATATGAAAAAAGCAACAACTAAGTTATAGTTAATTTGTTTTCCTTTGTACTGTTGCCACACTTATCAGTGATAACCTAAAGGCGACTTTGACTTTCATAGTAGTAACAATTTAGCACATTTTTATATTAGAGAAATTTAGAAAGCTCGTTTATACAATGCCATGTTTGCTTCTTACAAATATTAACTGTGAGGCAGGCTGGTGTTTTTCTGATATTATAGATAAGGAAGCCAAAAGTTGAAAAAAATAAGAAATTCCTAGAGTGCATAAACAAATATCTGACCTAAACACATAGTAGGTGCTTAATTAAGGCTGGTTAAATAAATGAATGAACAAAACAAGCCATGAAGAACTGCTTCAAATTCTTTGTGATGTGAGGTCATGTGTAAATACTAGACAAGAAAGTCACTAAAACTTGCCTTCTAACTCAAAATAGTAGAGAGAAAAAGGGAGCCGACTTGGGAAATTCACAGTGATGATGTCTGTCATTATTAAGGGAGAGAGAAGCATGTTAGATAATGTAGAATGCTTCCATTGCTGCCCGGTAAACAGATGTGTGTTACATGATTGCCAATTATTGAACGCCCAGAGGTTGATGCTTATCATTAGTTATATATGTTTTCAAGTGAGCCAAAAGATAGAAAAAGTAAAGCAGTTTTCCCCTCCCCTCCCCACGTAAATGGAAACCACTTTCCTTCTGTCTGGCTTCAGAAACACGTCTCGATTTCCATGAGGGAGATGACTGTTCTTTAACCGGTTTCGCGTCAGCTTTTTCCTCTGATTTGAGAGGTGGAGTTAAGTGTGAACTGCTTAAGAATGCACTGTTCTCTGTTTAATTTGGCTGCGGAAGATGGAATTCATTGAGCTCCGTCTGTTCAAGTGAACTTTAAGCAACAGTAAGCAAAACATTTGTACTTCTCTCTGCACACGAAATAGAAATGTGTCTGGTGAAAGAGACAGTACGGATATAAAGATCCACGGAGGACAATGGAGGGATGATAACTTCTTATCTCTTATGTTGGCTCATCTGAAGAAGCGCTAAAGGATTGTTGGGGAAAGTGAGCCTCTTTTTTTTTTTTAATTATTATTATTGAAAGTGGGCTCTGATATCTGGAATTCATCTTAATACTGTGGTGGAAACTGTGCACCACCAATTCCTGCTCCCTACAGCTGCTATCATTAATGGGTGACCACTCTTTTCCCTCATAACCTAACTGTTAATGCATTTAATTGGTCCTTCTAGAACAATTTGGAATGTTACAGAATTTAAAAGCATCTGTGAATTATAAATAATTTTAAAGTTTACATTTCTCTTTTGAACACCCAGTAAAGAGTATTCATTTTCAAGTAGTTAAATAGGTTTTATGACAACGAAGTGAATTTAATGTGGGGCTGTTGATTTTTGCAGAAAGTACGAAAGTTCTATCATTAAAATTGCAGCTTTTCTAGAACTGTTGACATTTCTATTGAGAATGAAAGGAAGCAATTGTGTAGTCGTGCGTAATGGTTTATTTGGAATGACCGTATCTTTAGCCGTTGAAACCATTGCTTTAAAAATGTATTGTGTAATTTGATTAAATGGTTTTACGTATGGCGGTGTAAAATCGTTACTGGGATAGCGCCAAGTTAACACGAGAAATATCTCTGTTACCTGTGTCTGTTAAACACACGTGTCAAGATACTGTTCTCTTTGAATGGTGCCTAGCTTCTCTTAGCGTTTGCATGCAACTATATATTCCCCTCAGGATTCTCAGTTTATCATAAGATGCCTCAGGCAATTAGTGAATGAAAAAAGGGCGGTGAACTCTTTTTAATATGAAAGTTCAGAACTGCTCCTATAGTGTCCATGTGGGCAGACATCATCATTTTTAGCCGATGGAGGAAATAATGTAGAAATTTGCTTTGGTCTTGTGTTTTTTATTTTTTTTTATAGTTTATTTATTTTTGAGACAGAGAGAGACAGAGCATGTGAGCAGGGGAGGGGCAGAGAGATAGAGACACACACACAGAATCTGAAACAGGCTCCAGGCTCTGAGCTGCCAGCACAGAACCCGATAAGGGGCTCGAACCCACGAACCGTGAGATCATGACCTGAGACGAAGTCAGACGCTCAACCAGCTGAGTCACCCAGGTGCCCCTTTGGTCTTGTGTTTCAACCTATTGTCCTATGTTTAACATATCATCTTCGAAATGAACTTATTTTGATGTTAAATAATACAAGGACTGTATTGCTAGTGTTCTATGAAGAGAGGTACTCTGAAAATTACATATTTGGCTTCAGAATTACGTAGCACAATACTTGTTCCAAGGTTATCTGTCTGTAAAGACCCAAGATTATATTTTCTGTGTGATAACTTAATACTTGGAACAAAGTCAGCATGGACTTACGGTCCATTAATTTTTAGATACCACCAACTATTTGTGTTTTATTTTCTTGATGGCTGAATGTACAATGCTTAAGACACTGCATATTTCCATTGGGCCAATCCTTAAATATTCCAGTAGTTTCATTAAAGGAAAGAAGATGTTAAAATCTGTTTATACTACACATAGAATTTTACATGTGGAAACATAAATGCACACACAACATATAAATCTTTTTGTTTACATATGCAGCTTTTCTTCCAGGGATGATAGGTGCCCCAGAAACATTCAGTAATCTCTGTAACACCCCAGAGGGCACGGAGCAAGAATTATTATCTTCATATTGCAGGTGAAGTACCTGGGTAGGGACAGATTAAATGACTTGGCCGGGTCACTCTCTAAGTCAGTTATGAAGCTAGAAATAAAACTCCAGACTCTTGACTTTCCATTCACATTCTGAGTCATTGCACTGCTGAAAACAGCGACTTCAGACCTGTCACTATTCTTGCTTTTCTTCCCTGGAAAAGTTACCATTGATGTAAATCCTGTCCCTGTTAAGGAACCTTGCTGTGTGGCACTTGCACACACATGATACTGAGTCCCCAAAGGGCAATTTAGAGAGTACTCTGCTGTTACAATGAGTGAGCTCAGGTAGCAAAAGGATATCAGTAAGCCAGTTTCTTGAGGGCCCAGCCCTGCGAAGAACTAAAAGTATCAGAAGTTTCCAGAACTTCAGAACTTCTCATAATTTCTTTACCATCTACAGTGATTCACTCCACCATGTTATTTTCTTCTCTCCTTAATGATTTGGGATTGTCCATATTGTTACAGAGCCCACATTCTGAAAGGTGTGGCCCCTGCCCTCAAAAGGCACGTATCTTAATGGTACAAGATCAGCTTTTGGCATCACTCTAACCTTTCTGCCCATCCTCTCTCTTTCCTTCTTTGATCTTTTTTTTTTTTTTGGATTGGCTACTCCAGTTAGACTTGAAAGCAAAGAGTGGCCAGGACCCTCGGCATTTCTCCATTGGCTGGCTGTAAACTGAGACTGTGAGGTCCCTGCCTGGTGACTAGTCGGCCCTTCTCGGGCGTGCTCGCCTGTGCATCGCCAGCAACGGGGATAAAAATCACATCCAGTGTTTGCTCTCTCTTCTCTGTCCTCTCCAGGTTGGCACACAGGGGCCGGTGGCTTGAATCACAAAGGTACTTTGTGCTCCGGTGCCTTTTTTCTGTGGAATACCTTCTAGGATGACTTCACTTTTCTGTTAGTGAGCACTTTTCCCCATAAATATGACCGAACAGGTGTTGCTCTGCCGCTAACTGAGTTTCCAGCTGTCCTCCTCCGACACAGACCCAGCGAAATCTGTTGTTTCGTCCTTTTGGGCAGACTGGAGAACCATCAAGCCCGAGATGGAGGTCTTCCTCGCAGGATACGGCGGTTTTGTTGCCAGAAGATGGTCGGGAAAGCCTGGCTGGCTAACAAAGACAGGCCTTCAGCGGCTGGGTGTAGTTCCAATTCTGCATCCCCTTTGGCAGGAGCACAGAGGCTGCCGCAGCGTGGCCAGCCAGCAAAATTAGGAAATAAGGACCTCTTTTATTTACTCAGGCTGCTGAATCATGGGCATTCCTGTCTGCTTGGAGAAAAGTCAGGCGGCTCTACTTTCCACTGAAAGTCTCAGGAGTGTTTGAGACTTTCATCTAGGAGTGTTCACACACTTGTTTTAATGTGCTTTATGGAAATGGTGAAACTCAGCAAGTACAGTTGCTGTAGAAAAACATCTGCACTAACTATGCACACACATTTGCATCTTTAAATAGACTTTTAGGCCATGGAGCTGGTTTCTAGCAAAGATTTCCCCCCCTCCCCCCGCTGGCTGTAAGAGCTACAGTTCTCTTAGAGTCATCTCGGAGTGTAAAGTGACTGATTCCAAAACTTAAAACTTAGCATGGACATATTAAGTACTTCACACTGAAATGCAGAAAACCTGTCATAACACAGAGAGACACTCCTGAAGTAGCACTTAGTGACAAAGAGGGAAAAAAGTTCGAGTTGATTCAGAAACCAGCACTGAGAGAATCCTCTGCAGTCTCTTCCATGTGAAAAAAAGAACTTGAAATTGTTAAAATCTATACGAGCCACCGCAACGTAGTTTGCACGGTGACTGTCAAAAGGCCGAAGTTAATGGGGACGGGCAGCTCTCAAAGACATAGGAGGACCTCAGAGAATGTTGGCACTGCCACAGCCACCACGCAAGTCTTGGGAGACTGATCCGCTTAGAGCCTGGACCACCCCCGCTGGGAGTTTTGTCAGTGAGTTCCTTGTGTGTCCCTGGGAGCACACATCCGTTTATAGTATATTAGCAAATGAGGTGTTTTTTTTTTTGCAATTTAGATTTTAAAATAGAAATCAGCCTTTCATGAAACCTTTATTTGTTTTTCTAAAAGCAGCCTTCCCTGCTTCAACTTTTTGCTCTGTTCCATCTCCCAGATTAAGCCTTAGGAATCCTGCACTCTCTTTCCATGTACTTCAGTTACAAAGACACGTCGTCTGTGATTTTCACTTTCTTTTCCCCCAAGACAGAATAATACAGACCGGAGAGAGAAGAGAAGGTTTCCAGCTCCCTTGAATCCCGATTGAGTAAAAACTTGATCCTAACCCTCGGCTCACTTGACATGTTGAAATTTACAAGCTTAAGAGAACAGTTATGTAATAGGTATAGTCAGGCATGGCCCACAGACAAGAACCTGATTTAAGAGTGGTGTCAGGGATCGCACAGTATTTATAATGGTCTATTGCTCTGTAATTCTTCGTACGTTTGTATAATAATATATCATGACTGGACACAGCCTGCAATTTAATAATAAGTTCACTTGCTAAATTTTCAGGGTCAATAGTTATTTTCTTCAAGTCTAGATTCATGATAAATTCTGATTCACTGTTTTCCCAACTGGACAAATGAGATGATCTGTTTGAAAATAGGTTTCAGTGAAACAACAGGACACAAGCCTAAGAGCAAATGTGAAATGTAGCAGGATTTTACCTGGACCGCTGAGCAAATTTAATAAAAATAGCAATTGTTTTCAATTAAGGGAAATATTTTGCAACTTTGGTTTGTTTTAGGGACACTTGTCTTTACGTGACTTATAGTTTGTTTTTTTCAAAGGATAGCTAGAATCACCATCGAGTTTGTTTGGGATTTTTAAAAATCGTGTTTGTCTGTTTGGCAGAGAGTTGTGTTTGTCTGCCTGTGTTCTTTTCTATGTATTCACCTTTACATTTAAGTCATACCCAGAATTATCAGGCCCTTTCTTATGCCGTAAACATGTTGGGTTATAGACTCCTAGAAATGAGGATGCAAAATCATGCGGTTTTCAACTTGTGTTGTGAGGCTTTGTTGCAGTGGGCAGGGATCCAGGAATGGTGTTTGGTTGTTTTCTCAGAGTTACATGGTTGCCATCTGGCATTGATAGTGAGATGGTGTTGTCATCAGTTTCTAGATGCAGGAAAGGAATGATCCTCATCTGTTTCCTGTGGATAAGCAAGAGGCTGATAATCTAGTAAAATCTTGTTACCTTAAAGCAAGCAGACGTGGAATTTGTTTACATCATACTTGCCAGTTTCTACTTTTATGTTCATAATATAGCTTGCTAGTGAACTTCAGCCTTGAAGAATTTAAAAACTTACTTGATCATATTCGAAGTGAGTTTTCGTAGAATGTCCCCATAATAGTCTAACTGGACCTTGTTATCCTAATAGAATCACTATCCCCACTGACTCCCCTTGATGATCTTTGTCTGTATTTATGAAAAATCTCGCTCTTTTGGAGAGTGAAAAGCTTTTACAATTTCTTCTCTTGAATGATAGATTGTTCTGAAAAGCAAAAAAAGGGGGGGGTTACAACTTATTTGAGGAAGTCTTATTTTCCACTTGGATGTTAAGAAAGCAACAGAAAGATCAGTGCACATCTGCCAAGCGCGTAGTTAAAAAACACCTACTAGGAGGTAGGGTTACTTTATGGATAACTTGCTAAGGTTATATCTGGCTTTCGGTCTTGTTTGTCTTCTCTTTGTTACTCATAAATCTTTCAGCATTTACCATAATCATTTATCACTTTTCCTGTTTCCAGTTTTTCACAAGTCGCTTTGTCTCTGCTCACCTCAAAGTGCAGGTCCTGTTTGGCTAAGGAAGTTCATGCTGCCGAAGCTTTTGCAAAAGGAAGAAATGGTGGGCCACCTCTTGAACTTTCCAAGCAAAATACAGTATTACAATCTGGCCCTTGTGAAATTCTCATTTTTTCTTGATCCTGGCTGATCCTAGCTACATGTAATATCTTGCAGTGCCCTCCTAACACTTAATAATCCATTTTCTGGCCTATGGTATTCGAATCTTTCAGTTATTGAAGAAATCCTGGTTCTCTTTCATTACACAAGACGTAATTATTACTGTGTTTTCTGTCTTCCTTCATGTGCTTACTTTTTAATATTTTTTTGCTGAAAGCAATAAGGTCTGTATCAATAAGAACCCCATAAAAAGATTTTGGTCTTCAGAATTGCCTTTTTTTTTTTATATAAAAACAACCAAAATGCAGAGGGAATTTTTTATTAAATATTAGACATCTGGGTTGACTGCATTAATTTTAAATCATTCCTGTAATATTTCCCCTTTTCATTTCATTCTTCAGATGCTCACATAATATGCAAATCATTTTAGAATGAATACAGAAGAAACATTAAATATATTAAAATCTGCGTTTTAATAAAATTGTCGATGCGTAATATATACCTTGCTCCCAAGGAAAAATGATAACAAGTAATAAAAGGGGTAATTTAGACATAGAGCTATTTAATATCTTTTTATATTTTACAACCCGGTAAAAAGTAAATGTAGAATAAAAGCTTTGGGTTCAGATTTGGAAGTGTTCCACTCAAATATTCTGTCCTCCATTTTTGTTTTCCCTCGCAAGGTTCTAGGTGGTCTGACTGTATGGCTCCGTCTAACTGGTACAGTAAACTCGTTCTCGAAGTTCTCAACCCGTAAGATAAAATGTTCCGTTGCTTCTCGTTGCAGATGGAGTGGATGTTGAAGATGATCCCACATGCTCCTGGCCAGCTTCCTCACCTTCCAGCAAGGACCAGACTTCCCCCAGCCATGGAGAAGGTTGCGACTTTGGAGAGGAAGAAGGTGGCCCCGGACTCCCTTACCCATGCCAATTCTGCGACAAGTCCTTTAGCCGCCTCAGCTACCTAAAGCACCATGAGCAGAGCCACAGTGACAAACTGCCTTTCAAATGCACCTATTGCAGTAGGCTGTTCAAACACAAGCGGAGCCGCGACCGCCATATCAAACTCCACACGGGGGACAAAAAATATCACTGCAGTGAGTGTGATGCTGCGTTCTCCCGAAGTGATCACTTGAAGATCCACTTAAAGACTCACACGTCCAACAAGCCATATAAATGTGCCATTTGTCGCCGTGGGTTCCTGTCCTCTAGCTCCTTACACGGACACATGCAGGTACATGAGAGAAACAAGGACGGGTCCCAGTCTGGCTCCAGGATGGAGGACTGGAAGATGAAGGACACTCAGAAGTGCAGTCAGTGCGAGGAAGGCTTTGACTTCCCAGAAGACCTGCAGAAGCACATCGCGGAGTGCCACCCCGAGTGCTCCCCGAACGAGGATCGAGCGGCCCTCCAGTGCATCTACTGCCACGAGCTGTTTGTGGAGGAGACGTCCCTCATGAACCACATGGAGCAGGTGCATGGCGGGGAGAAGAAGAACTCTTGCAGCATCTGCTCTGAGAGTTTCCACACGGTCGAGGAGCTGTACAGCCACATGGACAGTCACCAGCAGCCCGAGTCGTGCAACCACAGCAACAGCCCTTCTCTGGTCACCATGGGCTACACTTCAGTGTCCAGCACGACTCCAGATTCCAACCTCTCCGTGGACAGCTCAACCATGGTGGAAGCTGCCCCGCCGATCCCAAAGAGCCGAGGGAGGAAGCGGGCTGCTCAGCAAACCCCTGACATGACCGTTCCCTCGAGTAAACAAGCGAAAGTTACCTACAGCTGTATTTACTGCAACAAGCAGTTATTTTCGAGCCTGGCAGTTCTGCAGATTCACCTGAAAACTATGCACTTAGACAAGCCCGAACAGGCCCATATTTGTCAGTATTGCTTGGAGGTGTTGCCCTCGCTCTATAACCTAAATGAACATCTTAAGCAAGTGCATGAGGCTCAGGACCCAGGTCTGATCGTCTCTGCCATGCCTGCCATAGTCTACCAGTGCAACTTCTGCTCCGAAGTTGTCAACGACCTCAACACTCTTCAGGAACACATAAGATGTTCTCATGGATTTGCGAACCCTGCAGCTAAGGATAGCAATGCATTCTTTTGTCCCCATTGCTACATGGGGTTTCTCACTGACTCTTCCCTCGAAGAGCACATAAGACAGGTCCATTGCGACCTCAGTGGCTCCCGGTTCGGGTCTCCGGTGCTTGGGACTCCGAAAGAACCAGTAGTCGAAGTCTATTCTTGTTCCTATTGTACGAATTCGCCAATATTCAACAGCGTTCTTAAACTGAACAAGCATATCAAAGAGAATCATAAAAACATTCCCTTGGCCCTGAATTACATTCACAATGGGAAGAAATCCAGGGCCTTGAGCCCCTTATCTCCCGTGGCCATAGAGCAGACATCTCTTAAGATGATGCAGGCAGTGGGAGGTGCGCCTGCGCGTCCGGCTGGAGAATATATCTGTAATCAGTGTGGTGCTAAGTACACGTCCCTAGACAGCTTTCAGACTCACCTAAAGACTCACCTCGACACTGTGCTTCCAAAATTGACCTGCCCTCAGTGCAACAAGGAATTCCCCAATCAGGAATCCTTGCTGAAGCATGTTACCATTCATTTTATGATCACCTCAACATACTACATCTGCGAGAGCTGCGATAAGCAGTTCACATCGGTGGACGACCTTCAGAAACACTTGCTGGACATGCACACCTTTGTCTTCTTCCGGTGCACCCTCTGCCAGGAAGTGTTCGACTCTAAAGTCTCCATTCAACTCCATTTGGCTGTAAAGCACAGCAACGAGAAGAAAGTGTACAGGTGCACATCGTGCAACTGGGACTTCCGCAATGAGACCGACCTACAACTCCACGTGAAACACAACCACCTGGAAAATCAAGGGAAGGTGCACAAGTGCATCTTCTGTGGCGAGTCTTTTGGCACCGAGGTGGAGCTGCAGTGTCACATCACCACTCACAGTAAGAAGTACAATTGCAAGTTTTGCAGCAAAGCCTTCCACGCGATCATTTTGCTGGAGAAACACTTGAGGGAAAAGCATTGCGTGTTTGAAACCAAGACTCCCAACTGCGGAACGAACGGGGCTTCCGAACAAGTGCAGAAGGAGGAGGTGGAGCTGCAGACCTTGCTGACCAACAGCCAGGAGTCCCATAACAGTCACGACGGGAGCGAAGAAGATGTGGACACCTCGGAGCCCATGTACGGGTGCGACATCTGCGGGGCAGCCTACACCATGGAGACCCTGCTGCAGAACCACCAGCTCCGAGACCACAACATCAGACCTGGAGAGAGTGCCATCGTGAAGAAGAAAGCTGAGCTCATTAAAGGGAATTACAAGTGTAACGTGTGCTCTCGAACCTTCTTCTCTGAGAATGGCCTCCGTGAACATATGCAGACCCACCTAGGCCCCGTCAAACACTACATGTGCCCCATTTGTGGAGAGCGGTTTCCCTCCCTTTTAACTCTTACCGAACACAAAGTCACGCACAGTAAGAGCCTTGATACTGGGAACTGTCGGATCTGCAAGATGCCTCTCCAGAGCGAAGAGGAGTTTTTAGAGCATTGCCAAATGCACCCTGACTTGCGGAATTCCCTGACGGGGTTTCGCTGCGTGGTCTGCATGCAGACGGTGACCTCCACTTTGGAGCTCAAAATCCACGGGACATTCCACATGCAAAAGACAGGGAATGGGTCTGCCGTCCAGACCACAGGGCGTGGCCAGCATGTCCAAAAACTGTACAAGTGTGCATCTTGCCTCAAAGAGTTCCGTTCCAAGCAAGATCTGGTGAAGCTTGATATCAATGGCCTGCCATATGGTCTGTGTGCCGGCTGTGTGAGTCTCAGTAAGAGCGGCAGCCCAGGCATCAACATCCCTCCCGGCACGAGTAGACCGGGCTTGGGCCAGAACGAGAACCTGAGTGCCATTGAGGGTAAAGGCAAGGCGGGGGGACTGAAGACGCGCTGTTCTAGCTGCAACGTTAAGTTTGAGTCGGAAAGCGAACTCCAGAACCACATCCAAACGGTCCACCGAGAGCTCGTGCCAGATAGCAACAGCACACAGCTGAAAACTCCCCAAGTGTCGCCAATGCCCAGAATCAGTCCCTCCCAGTCAGATGAGGTAACTTGCCTTTTTGATGTTTGCTCTTTAACCTCCTCAAGAAACTGTTGCCACTTCGTGCGTAAACTCTTCTGCAGCCTTATTTATTGTCATGTGCCGAGAGATGCTTAGATTGAAATGCAGTGGTGTTTTCCCCCCCGTAGCCATTAGCCAGCAATGACTTGCTTCTTGATAAGCAGCATTTTGGCTTGAATGGTGCAAAATAGGACTAATTCCAGTCTCCCTAGGATATTGTCTTCTCTATGACTGAAGAGATCAGCGCTCATGCCAGCACCACTGAGATCTGGAATCTCAGCGTAGCTTTACCACGAGTTGAAATCCCCAGCTATGACTTGTGTGTATGGCAGAGAGATAATGACATAAAAGTAAGATGTTATGGGCCAACATGCTGGCCTAGAGTAAATTAAAAAGAATATATGTATTTGTGGATAACAAATTGGATAGGGGTGGCTTTATAATACCAGGTTGTCAGCACTCACTGTTTCTCTGTCTTCTGGGTAGTGAGCAAAATATTTTCTCACAACAGGGTTTTGTAAACGCCGCTACATTTATTAAGCGTCATGTGCCCAATGTTCCCTTTCGAGGCATCCCCTTAAATTTCCCCGGGTCTTCACTCTCTGGGTTTGGGTTTCACAATTAGACTGGATTTTTTTTTCCCCCTCAGCTGAACTGAGTGGTTTCATGCCTACTTTGCCATAACGAGTATGAAAAATAAGTTCATTTACAACGAAATAGTTTTAGAAGTCATCAGTCCTTGAAGCTGAGCGGAGGATGGCTCATTTTATTATAATTTCTTTATGCTTTATCACCTGGTTTCCAAGAGTTCTTTTCCACTTCCCTACCTGCCCCTATCTGGAGATCCATCCAAATGAAAACCCCAGGGAGATCCATCTCCCTCCAGTTTGGGGTCACTGCTTTTTCCTTATCTTGTCTCTGCACTCACACCCTCTCGGAGGCCCCCCCCGCGTGTCCCTGCAGATAGCCATCAGTCAGCTGGTAGGGGAGAGCCAGGAAGACTGACGCAGAGCCCATCCTCCTGAAATGTGGCATCTGCGTGACAGGCAAGCTCCCAAACTTTGAAGCTGTTTCCCTTTCTCTCCTTCCAAGGAAATCTGCACCCCTCTCTCATTTAAATAAATGAAGTCCTTTCAAACTGATGAGGACGGCTGGAAGAACACAGTTTTGATAATGGCTCCTGGCTCCCGTGTGGGATTAAGTAGTTTCTCTTGGTAGTTATAGTCATATGAAATGAATTATTTTTTTCCAACTTTTTATTGCGTACGATGTCTAAGCCTACAGAAAAGCTAAAGGAATAACAGTGAACGTGGGGTGTGTGTGTGCGTGTGTGTGTGTGCGTGTGTGTGTATCACAGATGTACCGGATATGAACATTTTGTCACATTTCTCTCTCTCTCTCTCTGCAAACTTTTTATTAACCTGAACCACATGAAAGTCAGTTTCAGACGTCATTATTTTTCCTAAGAATAAGGACACTTTCCTATTTAACCATAACATTATTAGTTAAGGCAATGAACTAAATCAGCTAAGGAAATCGAGTGGGTCTATAATATCATCTGTAAGAAGTCCATATTCAGATGTATCCACTTGTCCCTAAAAGGTCTGATTTTTAAAATGCTTATGAATGAGAATTTTAGAAATCTGTTTATGTAGAAAATCATTCCTCTCCCCCATTTTTATTTTGCTTTGCTCATATATAGGGGAGTTTGTATATTCATGTTTGACTTAAATGGTGCATAAACTTGATTTAAAATGACTGTATTTGTGTGTGTGTGTGTGTGTGTGTGTGTGTGTGTGTGATTGTGGTGGTGTGTTCACTAAAAATCAAGCAAAATGAAGCTCCCATTTCTAGTGATTGTGGAAAGGTATATGCCTATTCCTTCCGATCTGTTCCTGGCGTATGTTTTGATATTCCTAAGTTGCTATATATCATAATACCATTTGAGGTGAATTTTTTTTAATGAAGGAGGAAGTATGAATAGTCTTTACACATTAATTTGGTTAGAGTTATTTGCTTAGAGAATTTATCATTAAGAGATGGTCAAGTTTTTAATTAAACCTAAAATCTTAATGATAAAATGTATATACATCCTGCATTTACATAGAATAATGTATAAAATATTTTAAAAGTACTTTTTACTTGTAATTCTTATAATAGTGTTTTTTAAGCACTTAGATACCTCGAGTTAAAAGTGATTCTTTTAGAAGGGTACTTCCTTATTAAGCCGAGTTTAGAAGACCTTATAGCAATGTCCTCAACTGACCAGCTATAAGGATTCATTGATACATATTTCCTTTGTGCTTCAAAAGTTCACTAACATGTTTGACATTTTCATCCATTGTTATTATTTTTTCTTCATTATACTATTGAAGTCATAAAATGTCATGTGCTCCTCCCTTTCTGATAATTCCTATAGTTAATAATGTATAGTAAGCCATATTATTTGGACTTGACATAGAAAATTATCTAGTCATATGTGAAATTTTACAAAAAGAAGCCCCCATATAATGCATTAGCAAGAAAAGGACCTATCATAAAAATTAATTTGTTCACAGTCTTTGTTAGTCAAGTTAAGCTCCTGTGACTTCTCATGAGTGTTGTGTAAATTTTTTACCATGTGGGTAAAAGAGAAGTTATTACATAAGTCTTTGCCAAAGCACAGGTATGCCACGTGGGAATATATTTTATCACAAAAAGTTGTATGACATGCATGTGTATTGACTTAGATGCCCTAGGTAGGAATGAAGGACTTAGTGATGTAGGTGGTATTTTCATCTCTTCTTCTTGCTGAGGATTGAGACTTCACAAGAGAAAAGAAGACCATGGGAGATAATAAAACCTGGATACACAGATACTGTCAGAGCAAGATTAGAATTTTTCCTGGACTGTGATTTGTGATCACATAAGGGTATTGGTAGATACTGGAATGAATATTTCAAAGACTGAAAAGAATGTTTCTTTGGTTGGGACTAGATTACCTATTTAAAAGGGCCTTAGATATAATTTAGGGAAGAATAAGTACTGTGTAAATGCATGCGATCCAAGAAATGGATGAAAGACAAGGCACGTGACACTTACAGGAAGAATAATACTAGGTAGCTGTCACATAATGGAGAGATTTGGACTTGAAGACAAAAGATGTGAATGCGAACTCCATTTCTTCTGCATAATAACGCTTTCTGAATTTGTGACCAATGTTTTCTTTGTGCCAAAATCCTATAATTATCAATCTAATTTTGCTATAGAATCTTTGTTTTGAATAAAATATTTGGGGAAACCTATTCATTTCCCTTTTGCTCTTAAACATTGAGTATGATATACATTTATGCATAACCTACAACGATACGTACAATGATTCCATATATCATAGAGATAACCTGACACAAGAAGAATGCTGGCCATCTAGATGTTTCCATACATGAAACACCTCATGGAGTTACTGACATTTACTGTGTGTTGAATAAATGTTAGTGCTTCTCCTGGAGTTCATGGACACTGATCCAGTCTGGTCAGGTTCTGCCCCATCTGGACTCCAAAATGTTTTCTCATGATGACATTAGAAGATGCTTCCTGCTGCTTTCGTTTCTCCAGGACCTCTGGAGCCACATCTCTTCATGAGGTTATTTACTCACATTTCAACTCACACCACCCCTACCAGTCCATTGTAATTGCTCTTGCGGGGGTCCCCAGTTGTGTGTGTGTTGCTGGGTACTCGCACGGTGCTACAGAATCAGAACCAGAGGGACCATGGAGATTATCTGATTAAGCTGCCTTCTTTTACAGACAGCGAAGCAGGCCCAGATAAATTGAGATCTAAGATGACACTGCTAGTGAGTGGTAAACAAAGGACTCTGAGAATCTGGCTCTCTCTATCTCCAGGTTCAGGATTCTCTCTTCAGAAATCCACTGGACTTTCCTCTAGCTGCAGTCTCATCCATGTTCTTTTCATAAAATCCTCTCTGTATTTCTGTCTTATTTTCTCTTGTCATTCACTTCCTCCGCCCACTGCAAGGGATCATAGGCTTCCATCACTGCACTGCAGCTGACCGCTTTAAGGTCTCTATTGATCCAATTGACCAATGCGATGCTTTTTTTTTTTTTTTTAAAGAGAACTTACCCTGGTTTGTGTACTATTCTACTTGTCACTACTGGCCACTTCCTCTTTAACCTCTCTTCTCCCTCCTGGTTCCCTTCACAGAATGATCTGTAGCCTTCTTCGTACTCTGTGTGCTTGTGTAAGTTAAGGCCCCAGTGCTGCTGTCACTCTTTGCATCCCCGCTCTATGTGGCTTCATCCCTTCGCATGGATCAAGCTACCACATTTTACGGATGACTCCAAATGATGTCTCCAAAATGCACGAGGGAACTTCCAGGGGCTGATGGAAATATTCTCTCTTGACTCTGATGGTGGTTACATGAGTGTATGCAGTTATTAATACTTATCAGATGTAAAATTAGTGAATTTTTGTATGTGAATTACCTCTCAATGAAACTGATTTTAAAAATGATTATCTATGACTTACCACTTTCTAATGATTTTCAAACTCCTGCACACAGCTGCCTTCTGGATATGTTCACTCACATGGTTCCATGCTCTTTAAACTCCATGGGACCAAAACAGAACTCATCATCCTTTTCTCCGAACCTGCTTCTTTTCTTATATTTTCCGTTTCACTTGTGGAGCCATTGATTTTCTTGTCTCCCTTTTCTCCACATCCAGTTGGTCATCAAGTGATCTCTATTTCAGCTCATATATATTTCTTAGATCAATCCCCTCCTCTCCATCCCCTTACCACATTTATAATTCAATCTCTGGTCATCTTTCATTAAACTACTGAAGCAGCCTCCTAATTGTTCCCTTGGACTTTGGTCTTATCATTTTCAAGTCTGTCTCTACAAAGCTGCCAGAACAATGTATCTGAAACACAAATCTGAATAGCATGTCCCTCCCTGTTTGAAACATTTTGAGTGCTCTGTACCTTTATCCTTATAGGATGGTATAATATCCTTTTCTGATGAAATATAATGACTCTTCAGGTTCTGGCCCCAGCTAAATTTTCCCTTCCTTTTCCTACTTCACCTTACTTACACCTTTTCTACTTACACCTTACTTCACAGTTGAAAATACTTTAATTAACCCATAGGTGACACAGTGTGTCTGTATCTCACTAAGCCTACCCTGTCCTTCTGCCCAAATGCTCTCCCTCCTCCTGACTGCCCTCCACCTTCCATAAGGCTGTCCACCATACCCTCTATTTGGACGTCACCTCTTCTAGAGGGCCTCCTATGACCCCGACTTCCCACCCTGAACATCTCTTCTCTCCTTGAATACTCTGTATATACAATACATCATAAATAAATTAAAATTGTCACTTTGCTTTATAGTTACCTCTTTAGGTTTCCCTTCTATGAATTCCTCAGGGCAAGAATTTACTCAGTCTCCTCCTGTTTCTAATACCCATTACAGTGCCAGGCGCACAGTAGGCAGATGCCTCTGTGGATGGCTGCTGTGAAGCTGTGTCTGGCTGGTGGCTTTCCCAGAGCCTTTTCCCATACGTGACGGCATGGTGGGCAGCTGGCCACCTCGCTTTTTTCATACAGGAGTCACTTGGTACAATGATGGAAACCTAGAAGGTGTTGGATAAATGTGCGCTCTTCTTCTGAGCTTGTTAACTTTAGGATCACTAGCCACGCTTTTTTACCCCATTCGGACTCAAAACATTCCACCATCATTGAAGGTCCATCATAGACATCGTGAACATGGCCCCGTCTGCTGTTCACTGTGCTATTCCAGTCAAGGCCTGCTTTCCGAGAGAAGTTGTGGGTGGTCCTACCAACTTGGTCAGTGGTCTCCAGATTCCAAAGAAAGCCTTTCCGTTTTCATCCCTATGGCATGAGGCCCGGTAGACAGCTCCTTCCTTGACATGCACCTGTGACTTCACAGCATTTCCTCTCCTAGTTTTCTTCCTACTTTGGCCTTTGGACGTTTTTTCTCTGGTGCCTGTTCTAAAAGTGTAGGGATTCTTTGAGACCCAGCCTTGGCCCTCTTTTTCTTCTCTGTCCGCTCTCTCAACAGACATCTCATCTATTCACGTGGCTGTATCTCTGCTAAGAACTCCCAAATGTATGTTCATAACTTACACCTCCTCTTAGTTCCAGATTACTGTGTGCTACTGACAGCTTGGTTTCTTTCATTTGTATCTCTTCTAGACATTTGAAGTGTAATGGACACAGCCTAAACTCTCGATTTTCTCTCCTGAAACCGATTTCTTTTTTCAGATTTCCATCATCTTTGTAAAGGGAGCCACCCTACACCCACTTATTCAGGCAAGAAACCTGGGAGTTGTTCCTGATTCTTTCCTCATTCCCCACATCTAATCTGTTAATGAGTACTGTTGATTGTGCCTTTAATGAGTATCCCATCCAGGTCTTTCTATGTCCAAAGCCATCGTCATTGTCTGGGCGGCAGTCCTCGCCTGGACACTGCAGGCAAGGGTTCCTAACGGAGTCCTCTCCATCTTCTGTGTGTTTCCAATCCATCCTTCCTGCTGCACTGGATAGAATCTTGCAGACATGTAAATTATGGAGTCTCTTAAAATTCTTCAGAGACTTCCCACTTCGCTCAGTTACAAGCCCCACCTCTCACTAGTTTAGGAGGCCACACACAGTCTGACTGTGGCTGGCCAGGGTTCCTGCTGCTCACACACTGTGCCTGGCCTCCTGGCCTCCTGAGGAGGGGTCTGCTTCCGAGGCTTCCCACTGAGCCGCCTGTTCACCTGGACTGCTCTTCTGGATCAGCTTCTCTGCATCTTTCTCATCTGTCAGATGGGCCTCCCCCCAGAATCTTATCAAAGTGAGTCCCCTCCTTAGGATTTTCCTTTCAAATTATTATTTGTTTATTTCCTTCTTCCTTTTTCTCACCTCTGAATACCCAACCTGCTTGTCATAAGGTCTCAGTAAATATCAGTTGAATAAATGAACATAGTATAAGCACTTCAAAGTAACAAAAACAGTATCTACTCCATCTAAAGATGTATATGCATGTGTATCTGGTAACTCATACATAGAAGTATAGATAAGTTTACCCAGTTGTGCTTACGTGCTTTAAAGTCAAGCTTGCATGCCTTAATATTTAAAATTTAAAATAAGCTAAAAGACTTGAGGTTTCTAACAATTCAAAAATCATCTTTAATATGAAAGTCTGTTTTAAGTACCTTGAAGTCAGGATTCTTTCTTCATGGTTCGTGTACTGAAAATGGCAATGTACGTGGTGGTAATTCGGAACCCACTCACATTCCACAGTCTGTTTTATTTTGTTTTATGTAGTAAAAATTTCCACAAGAGGAGGGATTTAAGATTTTAACTTTAAATTGCGGATACTAAATTTTGCTAAGTTAAAAGAACAAAAATTAAGTAAGTGTCTTCTAGATAAATTACGGATATAGATATAGATATATACATACATATATATTTACATATCTCTATTTTTATATTTTTTTAAGAAAGAATGAGCAGGGAAGGGGGCAGAGGAAGAGACAGAGAATCTTAAGTAGGCTCTATGCTCAGTGCAGAGCCCAGTATGGGGCTTGATCCCATGACCCTGGGATCACAACCTGTGCTGAAGTCAAGAGTCAGGTGCTCAACTGACTGAGCCACCCAGGTGCCCCCTTTGTAAATAATATATGTATTATTACATAAATTTATATATATATATAAAACAGTCTTTAAATATATATATATATATATATACATATATATATTTAAGGTTAAACTGATACACATTTTTACTTTTTAAAAATATCTTTTAATGTCTATTTATTTTCGAGAGAGAGATTGCGCATGAGTGGGGGACGGCTGAGAGAGGGAGACACAGAATCTGAAGCAAGCTGTCAGCAGAGAGCCCGCCTGGGGCTCAAACTCAGAAACCTTGAGATCATGACCTGAGCCAAAGTTGGATACTTAACCGACTGAGCCACCCAGGTGCCCCAATAATATTTTTAAATTAAGTAGAAAATTTACATGGCCAAATAAATTTGTAAGATTCAAGATGTTCTTGAAATAGAATGAGTTGCTTTGCCAAGTTCAATCTGCTTTCAGATTTATTATTGTGTTCAATATTTGTTTGGCATCTATGGTGTAGTAGTACAGGGCGTTAAGTCCCCTGGCATAAATATCAAGGTGTGGGAGCAGCTGTCTCATGTCTACTCTTTATCCCTAGTCCTATGCTTACCTCGCATTGACCATTGCCCCATACATTGAATTTGCTGCCACTACCATCTCTCCATTTTCTGTACTTCTTTTCAGTTATGGATTTTCATGCTGATGTGTTCCATATGGTTCCAAATATGGAATTCAGAAGTCAGAATGTTTTTGTATACAGCCATAAATTTTGAATTGCACATAATATTTGTTCCTTGAGTACTAGGCCAAAAGAGTGTGGAATCACCCTATGTGGTGGCAGAATTCTGTGTAGGAGGAGCATTTTACGTTTTGGCTTAAGTGGTGTTGAGGTAGAAATTAGTAAATATGTAAGATGATTTTGAATAATGAAAGAAAACCAAAATTGTCAAATGGGCTAACTTATAGTGTGTAAAGTGTGCTCTTGGTTTCTGGGGTAGATTCTCATGGTTTATTGCTTACATACAACACCTAGTGTTTATCCCAACAAGTGCCCTCCTCAATGCCCATCCCCCAGTTTTCCCTCTCTCCCACCCCTCCCCTCCATCAGTCCTCAGTTTGTTCTATGTATTTAAGAGTATCTTATAGTTTGCCTCCCTCCCTCTCTGTTTGTAACTATTTTTTCTCCTTCCCTTCCCCCATCATCTTCTGTTAAGTTTCTCAAGATCCACATATGAGTGAAAACATATGGTATCTGTCTTTAACTGACTTATTTCACTCAGCATAATACCTTCCAGTTCCATCCACATTGCTGCAAATGGCTGGATTCTTTCTTATTGCCAAGTAGTATTCCATTATATATATATATATATATATATAAATCACATCTTCTTTATCCGTTCATCAGTTGATGGACATTTAGGCTGTTTCCATAATTTGGCTAATCTGCCCTTTTCCTTTTACTCACACCCATTTCCTTTTACTCATTACCCCATACAGATGACTAAAATAGCAAATTTCAAATGTCAGCTTCATTCTAAGGCCCAGTCTTGGATTTTCAGCTACCCGTTTGACATTATAAGTTTTACATTCTTCTAACCCTTTAACCAAATTGAATCACAATTTCTTTTCCCCCCATTTTCAGCAGTGTTCCATAATGTTCCATCTGTCTCCTTGTCATTCTATCTGAAACTTTGTTTGTATCTCTATATCTTTTCTGTTCTTCAAACCTTTGGGGTCAGGCACCCCTGCTGTTTACATATCATGCATCCTCTGTCCCACACCTGCACGCTGACTGGTCACCTTCACTCTTCGCCTACCATAAAGAAAGTCCTTTATAAAAAATAATATAGGGGCGTGTGGGTGGCTCAGTTGGTTGGGTGTCCAACTTCGGCTCAGGTCATGATCCCACAGTCTGTGGGTTCGAGCCCCGTGTCAGGCTCTGCTGACAGCTCAGAGACTGGAGCCTGCTTCAGATTCTGTGTCTCCCTCTCTCTCTGCCCCTCTCTTGCTTGCACTCTGTCCTGCTCTGTCTCTCAAAACAAAATAAATGTTAAAATTTTTTTAAAAACATTAAAAGTTAGTATAAACTTTAAAAGCTTAGGTTCACACAAAATCACATTCTCTGGCCACAATACAAATATATTATTCATGAAAAAGGTATCTTTTTAAAAACCTCCCTAAATTTTAAAATTAAAACCACACATGGAACAAAGGGGGCATAAAAAGAGAAATTATAAATACTTAAAACGGAAAGATAACTGTACTGCAGAACCTGGGGGATGGAAACAAAGCAAAAATTGTTAGAGGAAAAACTGTTAGAATATAAGTATACATATTAGGAAATTTAAAGGCATGATATCAATAAGCTAAACATCCAACTTAAGACATTCGAACCGGAACAACAAAACAAGCCCATGAGAAAGTAGAAGAGAGGAAAATTATAAAACAAAGACCAAAAAAATGTAATAGAATACTAACAACGAACTAAAAAGCTAGTTCTATGAAAAGACTAACAAAATTTATGAACTTCTGGTGACATTAATCAAGTTAAAAAATAACATTAAATAATAATAATGAAGGGGAGCCATAATATCATACATGCAGAAATTTAAAAAATAATAGGAAAGGGGCCTTCTGGGTGGCTCAGTCAGTTAAATGCCCCACTTCAGCTCAGGTCATGATCTCATGTACGTGGGTTCGAGCCCCGCATCAGGCTCTGTGATGACAGCTCAGCTTTGGATTCTGTGTCTCCCTCCCTCTCTCCCTCTTCCTCTCTCCTACTTGCATTCTGTTCCTCTCTGTCTCTTAAAAGATAACATAGAACATTAAAAATTAAAAAAATTTTTTACTACACATACCACTACACATACCACAATATCTGAAATAAAAATGAACGCAAAAATTCTTATTTTGCAAGAATGGAGAGCAGTTAGAACTCTCACATTTTACTAGTGGCAGTATAATTTTGTACAAGTGCTATAAAAAAAATTGCCAGGCAGTATATACTGGAGTTGAATACTAGCCCACTCTGTTATACATAAATTCTCTTCCTAGGTCTATTATCTTAGGGTTAGGAGTGCTAATGTTTACCACAGGTTATAAACAAGAATATTTATAACAGATTTTGCATATAAGCTTCAAGCTACAGTCAATCAAAATGTCTGTCAAAATAAAATGAATAAATACGTCTGTATAATGGTATGAAATCATTCCATTTACACAATGGAACAGTACACAATGATGAAGAGGAATGAACTATTGCTATATAACAACTTCGATGACTCATATATAGAGTTCACAAAGAGAAACCAGACACATACCACTACATGCCTCCACTTACCTGAAGTGTGAGAATAGGCAAAATTAAATCTGTGTGAGGATTAAAGTCAAAATAGTTACCTCTGCAATGGTGTGAACTTGGAAGGGGCAAGAGGGAATTTTTTTGGGTGCTAGAAATGTTCTACATCGTGATCTATGTGGTTGTTACAAGGCTATATACATATGTAAAATTTCATCAAGCAATACATTTAAGATTACAGCAGATTAATATATATGTTAATATACATATTAAATATGTTAAAATTTTAAATTTTATTAAAAAATAAAATGCACAAGATAAAAAAAATAAGAGACTATTATGAATAGTTTTATACAAGTAACTTAATAGGTTTGATTTTATGGAAATGATTTTAGCATAGTATGCTACCAAAGCTGGCTCAAGATGAAAAAGAAAGTAGAATGATTCCATAAACATTAAAGAGTTTGATAAAGGCTTGAAAACCTTCCCACAAGGAAAATACCAGAACATACACATAATTCCAAAGCTGTGCCAGAAAATACAAAAAGAAGGGACACTCCCGTTTGTTTAATCTCCATATGAAAACCAGACAAAGAAAAATTTAGATAATTATACTCATGATTTTACTTTTAAGAATTTTAAAGAAAATATTAACACACTAAATCCACTATGTTAAAGATTTTATGCTGTGATTAAAAATGGTTTTATCACAATAATTCAAGGTGGGTTCAATCTCAAGAAATTAATTGATTGATGGAATTACCATATTAACAGTATAAAGGAGACAAATTATATGTTTATCTCGAGTTACCGAAAAATGTAAATTCAACAGATTTTCATGCTTCAATGAAAACATTTGGAATAGGCATGGATTTCCTTACCCTAATGAAGAATATTTAAAATATTGTTTTTAGCAAGCATAATAAGTGGAGAAGTTTGAATGCAATTATTAGTTTATAATAAAATCACTAATAAGTTCTGTTGATTGACCTAACCAACAATGTACGATAAAATAAAAATGCAGGTAAGTATATAATAATAGGAAGAACTGAAATTGAGAAGCAACAAATCAAACTGTCATTTGGAGACCTTATATTTGTATATAAAAAAATAACCAAAGAATCTAAAGCAAATTATTATATTAAGTAAAACTTTAGCAAATTTGTTGGGTACCAAATCAACTCATAGAAGTCAATTAGATTTTTATTCACCAGCAAAAAAGTGAAAAATATAAGTTGTAAAATAATCCTATTTATAAAAAACACAAAACTTAAGTTACTTAGAAATAAAATCTAAGCTGTTCAAGGCATTTATGGAGAAAAATGGTACATTATTGGAAGATACTTTTCAAGATCTATATAATGATCACGTTTAACTTATTCATGGGAAAGAAGACTCAATACTGTAAAGTTGTCAAATACTCTATTTTGATCCATAAATTCATAGTTTTCCACATATTTTCCACTATTCCAGTGAAAACTTCAACACTTTAAAATGTACTTTTTTAAGCTTTTACTTTTTTGGAACTGGACAAGAAGATTCAAGAATGTATATGTAATAATGAAAGGTGAAGAATAGCAAAGATTGTCTTGAAGGAAAAGAACAAGCAGGGGATGATTGTCCTACTATGCAGGCAATTAATAATGAATATGCAGCAATTAAAATAATGTGGGATTATTCCACTGAACAAAACAGAGGTACTCCAAGAGATAGTAGGCATAGAAAAACTCAATGTAGAATATAACTATCTTTGGATGTAAGTGAAAGAATGGATGGAGTATTCAATTCATTATCCATATAGAAAATTAAAAATAAAATAGAATACTCATTTATGTAAAAATGTGTGAGAGACAAAACCATAAATCTTTTAGAAGAAAATATAAAGAATATTTTTATGACCCTAGGTTGGAAATGATTTCTCAAATAATACCCAGACAGCATAAATCACAAAACAATTGATATGTTCATCTACCTTAAACATAATAACTTGTGTATTAAAAGTTACTATAATGTGAGCAAAAATGGAAGGTATAAGATGATAAAACATTAATAACACATATAGCTGGGAAAATGACTAGTTTACTAAATATGTGGAAAACGGCCGTAAATCGATAAGAAAACACAAATCTACAAGTTAGAATATGGGAAATTAACATGAAATGGCATTTCACAAACAGGAAACACAAAGGGTCAGTAAATATGTGAAAATATCCTGATTTGTAATAAGAAATGCAAATTCGACCGAGAGTAATGGGTTGTCTAAAAAGAATACACAGGAAGCTAAGTGGGACACACAGGTGTTGATTTAATAGTTACACGTTATGTATTACATATAAGTTCTCTTTGTAACATTTAATATTTAACATAAAGAGCAAAAATAATCAGAACCATAAGTATATAATCAGTATTACTTATTATAAATAAAAGATAATATAAAACTAATACAATTAGTGCAAAATAATGTTTGAAGAACTCTAGCTATATATTCCTATCTGCAAAAAGCTGAGAGCCTGAAACCTGTTCTTTCGGTTATACCAGAAAATTTATCAAGTGTTGTAGAGGTGTTAAAGACATACTAGCATCTCAGTGAGACTTTTTTCCTTTGCATAATCAGAAAGAACAGTATTTGTACTTTACAACTAAGGTAGTACATATCTCATACTTTGGAGAACATTAGCCTATGGCATTAACATTTTATTCCTCATTTGGTGCTTCAATTTAAGATAACAGATTTATTAATTTCCTGCTATGTACAAGGCATTAGGCTATCAGGTTTGTAAAGAGGATGAGCATTACACAAGTGTGGGTTTTTGAATACACGTCTTTCTCCCCAGCAGAGCCCCCAGAGGGTGTATAGTTTACTAAGGAAAGATTAATATAGAACAATAAATATCATATAAATTAGAATGGAATCCGTGCCATAAGAGGAGTACTAATGAACTGCTTAAATACTTCGGGAGAGGTAGCAAATAACCAGGCAGGAGTTAGCTTTGCCGGTATCTGTGTGAAGAGCAAACAAATGGGAAGAACTTGCAAAGCAAAAGCCCTGTGGCAGCAAGCAGCGGGCCTGGTTGGCTTACAGAATAGCAAGTGGCCAGCATGGCAGGGGTGGGTGGAGGCGGGGCTTGGCTTTGTATCCGCCATGTTTCTCAGGAGAGTCCCTTACACACGGGAGGTCCTTAGTAAACACTTGTAAATAATTGAAACCTGGTGATTAAAACAAATGGAAAAAAGAAGCAAAGAAGGGGACATTTCTCTGAAGAACTGTATAGTGATGCAGTTTCTTCAAATCACACGTGAATAGGACGTTGGACTCCTCATAAGTAGGCAGTATTCTGTGCAATTCATATCATAAAGAGATTGGCACGTGAAATCCTGTGAAAAAGCAAATCCTCATATCAAGGCAAATGATTTATTTTGTTGAATTAAACATTATATTATACAAGCCAGTCTTCAACTGAGCCTGAACCTTTTCTGTTCTTCAGAGCCTGCTGCTGTAGGTAGAGGGAGTTTAAACATATGCCATGTAACATAGTACAAGAAAATATTGGGCTTAGAAAAAAACTGAGTATAAATAACAGTTGACAGAACCATTGTGTTATCTTCCCTAATCCTTCCTCAGCTTCAGTTCTTTCAGTGCTAACATGGGCACACTCCATACTTTGCCTACTCTATAGGGCTCTTGGGAAGAGCAAATGGTATGTGTATATAGGAAAGTTCTTAGCAAATGTTGTAAGTACATCACTTATATAATATCTGTGTGTAAGTCTACGCATATCCTTACAGATGTGTGCATACATTCATATAATTAAAATATGAAATGTTTTCAATTTATTAATGTAATCTAGAATAATTTAATCTAATGCTAGGACTGTATGGATTATTGAGTCAAAATGCCTCAAAATAAGTTGTCACACTTCCACAAAGTTGATGAAATAGAAAAGCATAATAAAATATTAAAACAAACTTAGAAGCAATGAAATCCAAAGAACAAACAGAGTGCAAAGACCGCAAAGGTAAAAGTATCACTTTATTTTCTTTGAGGTCAGAGATCGTGTCACCCGACAATAAATGTAAAAGGTAGACCAAACATGTAAAATAGGTGAGTGTCTAGGCAGAAGAAGTAATTATAGATAAGAAACAGAAAGTGTTCAATAGTATTATTGGTTTGAAACATCATGGGGAACGGGAATAAAAAAGGTATTGGGGAAATAATAGATAAGAAAACTAAAAATTATGCATGAAAGGCATACTGTGAATCCCAAAATAAAATGTTTTCCCCCTAAGCTCCAGAAGCAAGTGGATAGTTTGAGAAGCAGTTAATTTTAAAAAGCTATTATTTGTTTGCCTAAAACCTACTGGCAATGTTCTCTAGGGATCAAACATATTTACACTCTGCAGAAAGAAAAGTGGTGAAAATTTTGTGGGGGCTTTTTTCTTGGACAGGATTTGTAATTTAGATGCATCATCCTTTATTTTTAGAACAGAACGCTATACTTGAAAACTAGTAAGTAAGCAATTGAGAGAGGTTTCAAAGCACAGATTCACCATGATTTAGAAATCAAAGTGTCATTGATAAACGTAACTTGACAAAGTCTGATGTTAACATTTTCATTTTGAGATACGTCTAATGATTATCTTTGGTACTTTTTAGTTATAAGTTTGGCTTCCAGGAAGGAAGCAAAAGCGAATTGTAATAAAATTTCTTGATACCTAGATGTCCAGAAATACAGAATTTAATTATGAATAAGGACCACCTATTTAACAAAGATTATTCTTTTTTAAAAAAATGTAAAGGGTGGAACAGAAAGCAGGGAGGAAGGGTATGTGGAAGGGGTGTGGGAGGCAGCACTAAGAGACTAAATGATACAGCTGAAAACTGGAAAATTGGTGATTGGAAAATCGACATCATTTTGGTGGAAGACAGATGCTTTCAGCCCCATAACTGAGTCAGGATTGATATCATTTTGTTATGCCAAATTTAAATAATTTGAAAACAAGCGTTCCATAACAGACACGCTACACTATTTGGATCAATTTGTGTCGATTGCATTCATTCATTCAACAGGAATTGAGTTTCAGACCCGTAGCAGGCATTGTGTGTAGGCACTGGGCACACAGTGACGAACAGGTAAGCATTGCTTCGTGTTTCTCTTGGCAAAGAATTAAACCTTCAAAAAGCAAATATACCCTCAAATGGCGAATTGTATACATATTAAGATGGTTGGCAGGATTAGAAACGGGATTATTCTCTAAGGTCTAGTAAGGATATTCAGTAATAAAATTCTAAAATATCTTTTAAACTAATGACTGATTGAGGCGCCTGGGTGGCTTAGTCGGTTAAGCGTCCAACTTTCGCTTAGGTCATGATCTCACGGTTCGTGGGTTCGAGCCCCGCGTCGGGCTCTGTGCTGACTGCCAGCTCAGAGCCTGGAGTCTGTTTCAGTCTGTGACTCCCTCCCTCTCTGACCCTCCCCTGCTCACGCTGTCTCTCTCTCTCTACTAAAAATGAATAAAACATTAAAAAAATAAATAAATAAAAATCAATTTAAACTAATGACTGATTTATCACCTGGACTGTCAAGGAACATCTAAAAACATGACAGTGCTTGCCTTGCGTGGAGTTGATAAAAAATGTCGAATTTAATATTATAATCCCTTTCCTGCACATCCCCCCCTCCCCCCAGAAATCTTTACTGTGGGGCAGTGTTCTCAAGGAGCAGAAGTCCTGTTGAGAAAGGGCCCCCCATATTTTCTCAAGTTATATTCTTGGACATTTTTTATATGGAAAATATGTGGCTTTATAAAATATATTATCAATAAGGATTATGCAGAGCTCTTTGAAATCTACAGTTTAATCTTTCCATGATAATCTGAAGGGGGACTAGAAGGTCTTACGTGGTTGTATGATGCAGAATGTAGGTATGTTTGGTGGCAACGATCTGGTTCCCTCCAATAAATTTCTCTGAAAACACTTACTCTTGGGCATACTTATAAAAAGCCCCAATCAATTCACTTCTGTATAGTTCATACAGTCCTTCACAAATAACCCCTGTCAGGCAGTGCACTGGGTACGGGAGCTAAAGGAGAAATAAGACATTGTTCCTTAAGTGACAGGAAGCCTTGCAATGTAACGTGAAGAGATGTTTCGAATATAACATAGTAAGTTCCATGCTGAAAGAATACGCTGAGAAGTGAGAACCCACAAAGAAAGAAAGCAACAGTTAGTCGCAAGAAATAGCAACGGAGAGGTGGCGCAATAAAGGAGATCCTGCGGTCCAGTGCCAAGAAGAGTCATAGGTTTGAAGCGCAATGGAGAGCCGACTTGGCAAGAGTTAGCAGTTTCTTTTTGGAAATGTGCTACCCCACCATATAGATGTGGCTGTGTTTACCGCAGTCCAGAGTTGAAGGCTTGCTGTGCTAGTCATTTTCTGTGCATTCCAGGCAAGGATACATCATCTCTCTGGACCTCACTTTCATGGTCTGTGATGAGGAAATTGAGACAGCTGACCTCACACGTCCCTTTCAGTTCTACAACGTCATGATACTCTGGATCATCTTGTACTGGTACCATTGAAAAGATAAAGAATGTGGGGACATTGTATCCTTTTATTTTCAAAGATGCTTTTTGGAATGAAGAATGAAGAAGAATTTTATAAATTCTAATAAATTCAATTAAAGCAAGGGAGTAAGGGCCACCTGGGTGGCTCAGTCGGTTGAGTGTCTGACTTTGGCTCAGGTCATGGTCTGTTGGTTTGTGGGTTTCAGCCCTGCATTGGGTTCTGTGCTGACAACTTGGAGCCTGGAGCCTGCTTCAGATTCTGTGTCTCCCTCTCTGCCCCTCCCCTGCTCGTGTTCTGCCTCTCTCTCTCCCTCTTTCTCTCTCTTAACACTTAAAACAAGGGGTTAAAAGAAGCTGGCCACTTTTACGTTTATATACATTATAACTACATAGCAGGATTTAGAATAGGTAAAGTCAAGGAAACACACCTCTATCCTAAAAAACTTAGTGCCAAGGAGCACAAACAACAAGAATAATAAAGTAAACACCTACAGTGGTGCGTGGGCGTAATTGCTAACAAGTTTTATGGAGCAGGTGGGGTTTTAGAAGCAATTTGAAGGAGAAGAGAAAGGTGGTCTGACATGCCTCAGTGGGAAAGCTATTCAAGGGGAAGGGATGGGTGAGAGAAGGCAGAATGCAAAATGAAAACAGGGAGAAAGGGAGAAGCAGAAAGAAAAAAATAAAAGAACTTCCAAGAGAAGGTGGACATGAGGTAAGATGTTTCAATGGAAATAAGAGAAATAAAGGACAAGGTAATGTGACTACATAGAGGATAACTGAAATGACCCAAACAAGAGAGAGACATTCTGTAGATAAGAACACGAGATATCCCTTTGACGGAAGAGTAGCTGGAAGGCTAGATGAGGGAAATAAAATCGCAAGAGAATAACCAGGACTCCACAGGAGCCATCATCTGAAGAGAAGTGGGAAGAAGCAACGATTTTTATGGTTCAGTGAACCAGTAGGACTTATTCACACAGTAATTTGTCATGGAAATAAGAATGGTTTATATACTGCAGCGGACATGAGATAGACAAGACAGTGCCCTCTACCTACCCTTAAAGAGCTTACAGTCCTTGAGGAGATAAATCGATTTCTTTGAAATAATTCTGGTACAGCGTATAATGAATTCTAAGGGAATCAAAAAGAAACTTTTATGATTTAGCATTAGATAAAGCCCTTCTCTATGTTACCCTTTTGATATTTACAGCCACTATCTAGTAAGTGGTACTGTACTCCCTAAGTGTTAACGAACCTGTCTAGATTCTCAACTTGCCTTCAGGATGGAAGTTACACACTTAAGAAAATGTTTCTTGATGGATTCTAAAATATTTTTCCCCCTTCACACGACTGTCTTCAGGTTTATGGCAGGATCTGTAAATCGTATTACCAACCTCCAGCATTGGATCGCTGTGGGTAGACCATGCAACTTAATGGTGGTAAAACATACTGCATCATGTTTCTCCTGCTTTATCTCTCCAAGTTGCTGTCCACAACATCTACCAGCCCCAGCTTCTCATTTCTGACAATCATGAGACAGCAGGGAGATTTCAGATTTCTAAGGTGAAAACAATCAGTATATGGTTGGAATAATTGATGGGGAAAATAGACCATAATTTGGTGGAAAGCAAAAATTTTGACTTCTTCCCTTCCTCTTCTCATTTATGTTTATAGAAACTGATTACTTAAACTCTTCTTCCCTTACTCTCAGCTTCTTAGCTTTCTGAATGCTGTAAATGTTTACAAATAGTCAATATTGGAAGTTAACTGGAACCTATGAATTATAAATCCTTCCCAACTAAGAACTAACAAAACATTAAACCAGGGGTAACTAGAAGCAAATTCTTGTCCTAACGTTGAAAGAATTAGTACATGCTTCTGGTGATTTTTTTTTTAAATTTTACCATAGCATTAATTTAGTTTGTGTATTCAACCTCTTCTGAATCACTGATTTCTGGTTCAGTAAGTGGTAGAGAAGTTTTCAGGCAGCAATGGTCAAGTCCTAGTTAACACCTTAAGAATGAATGTGCTGGGTGAGGGATGCCTCATTAGAACATCGATTGGATGGTCAATAAGTGAAATGTATCGGCTGCCTACCTTATGGACAACACTATAAGAGAATGACTCAGGTAGAGTTGCTATGGCATGGAACAAACAGCAACTGAACACGTACCATTAAGTGAGATCATCTAGATGAAGACCTCTTACCAGAGGGTCTCCGTGGCCTGTGTAATGGAGGAAATAAGCTAGGTCCCTGGAAAGAGCCTTCCAAATCTAAGTCAGGAGAAATCAGAGGAGTGCAAATGAAAAAGCCTAAGAAAGCATTTGCCATGTTATTTAGGCAGAATACTTATAACAGTTTCATATTTGTGTGCATTCTTTCCCCATTTAGATTGTAACTCCTTGAGTTGAGGACTAATGTTTAATATCTCTTGGTTACTGAGCTCTAAGCACAAAGTGCTATGCAGTCTTTAATCTCAGGACATTAACGACATCTGTGAGACAACAGTGTCCTTCCATTAACTACCATGAGAATACACAACAGAAAGTCCACACTGGTGTTTTTCAGTGAATCACCTGGGCAACCTTTTTATCATTTTTGCTTTCATTACATTTCACCCATTTTCCCCTCTCTGTTCTGACTTATTTTCACAGAAATTCAGAATTACTTGGAAAATTTCCAAACTAAATTAGTAAAATGTCTGAACTATTGAGCATTTATGGAAAGCTCTAGGTTTACAATTTTCACTCACACATAATATTCATTTGCTTGCCAATAAAATACTGCCAAGTAAAGGTGCTACTGCTCTTAAATATAAGTCTCACTTATAATTAATATATTGGTTCTCAGAATGGTAATGTATATTGCTATAGTCCTTGAAAACAGCTTTTTCCCCCTCTAGCTAGGTGGAACCTTATTACACACTCTATCTTCTTCTTCCTTCCTACCCCTCAACCTTGTCACCAACTTGTGATATTCTTTATGCTATTAATTCTTAAACCTTTATTTAATAAACACCCATTTAGCCTTCATTAATTGTGGTAAGATTGAAATTAGTGGGTTCTAGTTTAGAGAAATTTTGATATGGTTTCAAAGTCCACATAAAAGAGTGAGAATTAATCTTTGACAAGCAACTGTGTTGGGTCAGACAGTTTATATAGGATTCCATTCTGTCTCCATAATGACCTGTCAAGTAGAGTAATAAAGGTAGTTACAGTTTAATGCAGGCAGGCTACGTGGTAGGCACGGTACTAAGCACTTTTGTATAGTTCTCACTTGCTTCTCACATCAACTCTTAAGATTTAAGTTTTATTAGTTTTAATTTACAGGGAAGGATACTAAGACTCAGGGTCATTAAATGATTTGTCACCCAGCTAAATGATGAAGCCACTTAAATAGCAACTGATTGCAAAAAGAAGATTCCAAAGTTGCTTTCCTACTAAGACTGCTGGGTATGTTTGGTATGGATATTTTATAGCATCATGAAAGCTGTAAACAGCATCCTGATTTCAGGAGGTCCTGTCTGTGTCAGAGACTGATGCTTCCTTGACAGCCAAGGAAGTTTGGCCCAAATTTGGAACCGGTGAAGCAGAAGGGGCTGCGGGCCATGGGACATCCTTGGGAAATGTCTCTGTAACATCATGCTTTGATGCTCCAAGCATATAATGATGATGGATAAAGTATAAGACAACCAAATAGACATAGTCAGGTTCAAAACAATTCTCCATCCTTGAGATCCAGAAAGCAAACTTTAAAAGTGGGTAGGACTAAAGCCCAGATTCCACTGGATTCTACTTCAGAGCAAGTGGTAACTATATGTAATTTCTGTGGGACAAAACTAAACGAGCTACTTAGCGCAGGACAGGGGAGAAATTCCATTGCTTACAATAGGAAACTGGAACTAATTCTGTTGTTGATCAAATACCTAGTTTTAGGGCTTTTCAGCTGGAGAGTTAAAGTGATAGGAAGAAAGATACACTTTTATGACTTGAAACTGAATTAGCCAGAAGCTGGCTCTGTGATTCAACTAACAATATCTTCGGTATCCCTGTAGCACTTCAGACACACAGGAAAGCCCTTACGAGACCCAGTCTGATCCAGGAGTCTGGGATGGCCCGATAGAAACAAAGGCAAACTGCTAGAAGTGGAGGAATGAGCACATAGAAAAAAAGCTTCCACTACAAATGGGCTTCGAACCAAGATTCCAAAATATGTGAATGAATCTAATGCTAGTAAAGCAGCAAAACACAAAACACAAAAATAAAACCCACAAACAAACAAGCAAAAGAATACCCCGGCTGTTATGATGCCAAGATTCCACTCCAGAAGAAATTAATTATGTGGAACAGTCTGACAAAGACTTTGAAATAACTATGTTTAGAAGCTCAGAAAGATACATGAAGTATGATTTCTCCTAAAAATAGTGAGAAATTAGGAAGCAAATCCAAGTATAAACAAAGTAGGAGCACTTGTGTTTAAAATTAGAAATGTTAGAAAAAATAAATAAAATTAGAAATGTTAGACTTGAAAAATAGCCATTGAAATAAATGTTTTGGTAGATAGGATACACTCTAGACTGGAGACAAGTGAGGAGAGAATTCATGGTTTTTAAGAGTACAGAGAATCACCTAGGACAAAACAGAGGACGAACTGACTTTTAAAATATGCACGAAAAATGGTTAAGATACGTAGAGTAGAAATCCCGAGGCTCCATCCAATATGTCTCATAGGAGTTCCAGTAGAAGCGAATGGAGGGTATGTGAAAGCCATGTGGAAACTGAAGAAAGATAGCTGGAGATTTTCAGGATTGGAGACCTATGTGAGCTATCAGATGGAAATTGTTCTTTTAGTGTTGAGCAGGACTAATAAACAAAAATATATGGTTAAGACCATGGCAATAAAATCTCAGGAAACTGAGAGGAAAGAGAAAATCTTGAAGTCGAGTAAGGGACTTTGGAAAGTGAGTTCTACCCTGTGGATTTTGGTCACAATGTCCTCACCCACGGACCGTCCCTGGCATTGTCAAAGACCAAAACACTACACAAATGTAAAGAAAACCTTCTTTCAAAATCTACCTACACGGGGCGCCTGGGTGGCTTAGTCGGTTAAGCATCCGACTTTCCCTTAGGTCATGATCTCACGGTTCGTGGGTTCAAGCCCCGCGTCGGGCTCTGTGCTGACTGCCAGCTCAGAGCCTGGAGCCTGTTTCAGTCTGTGACTCCCTCTGACCCTCCCCTGCTCACGCTGTCTCTCTCTCTCTCTCTCTTTTTCTCTCTCTCTCCTAGAAATAAAATAAATAAATAAAAATAAAATTAAAAAAAATCTACCTACAGTACAACTGCAATTTTACCTGCCAATGATCAAAGTATAAACTGTGTTAAAACTCAGTAGGGAGGCAGCGTAGAATACTGGCCTTAGTTACAGTATCTGAATGAATTAGGACAAGTCACTTACTTAATCTGTAAATGAGGATAATGATCCCTCCTTTGTCAACTCTTATAGATTTGTTGCAAGTAAATTTTATGCATATGAACTCTTTATAGAGTTTGCAGACAATTATAGGAAACTATTATTTCTTTATTATAGAAATGAATGTAAGCTATGGTGTTTGACCTTTTAGAATTTATACCTTAGATTTATAAAAAGTAAACAGAAAAAAAGCCCTCACAACAAAATACAAAAAATATTTGCAAACTTATAACAACTAAGCACAAATAATTTTTGGTGCACACCAAGTGTGGGAATATAAAATGAACCAGGGATATGGGTTTAATCAAGGCCATGTTTGTTTAGTGTTTTAAAATACGACATATTATGAGTTCTTCTAACCATTTATTTCTACTTTTTATTATGAAAATATTTAAGTATATAACTAGATTTAATAACTGTTAACATTTAACCACATTTGCTTTATCTATATATGACTGTATATTTTTTCCTGAGTATTTGAAGGTAAATTGTAAACATCATGCCATGTCACCCCTAAATATCCACACAAAAAGGATGTTTGACTGCATAGCCATATACCATTGTCACATCTAGGAAAGTTAACAGTAGTAATTCCCCAGTATCATTTATAACCAGCTGATAATTAGATTTCCCCTATTTTTTTCAAAAGCCTTTTTATAGCTGTTTTCTCCCCAAATCAGAATCCACACATTATATTTACATGCACACACTACTTTTATTAGTTGTCTTTTTAGTCTCTTTCCTCTGAGAACAATCTCTCCACCTGTGTTTTCCCTCTGTATGACATTGGCTCTTTGAAGATAACAGGCCAAGAATATTTTTGATTTGTTTTGAAGAGTGTTTCTGATTTGTATACTTTCTCTCTCTCTGTCTCTCTCTCTCTTTCTCTTTCTCACAGTACTGCTTATTCATCTGTCCCTGCATTTCCTGAACACTGGACTGTTTATCTAAAGGCTTGATTAGATTCAGGTATACATTTTAGATGAGAGCACTCTATTAGCATGTAGCATACACCATACTGCATCACATCAAGAGACACATAATGCCAGGATATTTTGTTAGTAGTCATATTACACTAAATAGTCTGGCTGCGGTGATTACCAACAGATGAATCTACTGTGAAGGTGCATCTTTCTCTTTGTAATTGTTAAAGCATAAAACTTGAGTATCTCCAAAATAACCTTTCTCTTCATACTTTTAGCATCCATGATTATCCCGGGCTACTTCATTTGGCTTTGCAAAATGCTGAATCGCTAATTCTGTCATCCCTTCTACTGTGGGTCCTTCATAAAGAGCTTTTCCTCACCAAATAGGCACGAACTACATTTCCTCCTAAAAAGCGCGTAGTGCTTCTGTGCCTTTAATTACTAATTTGCAGAATAAGAGATTTATGGAATAGTCACCTCTGATGGTGGCAACTGAAATGTTTTTTTCTGTTTCTGTTTTTTTTTTTTTTAATGTTTTATTTATTTCTAGGAGAGAGAGAGAGAGAGAGCGTGAACAGGAGAGGGTCAGAGAGAGAGGGAGTCACAGACTGAAACAGTCTCCAGGCTCTGAGCTGGCAGTCAGCACAGAGCCCGACGCGGGGCTCGAACCCACAAACCGTGAGATCATGACCTAAGCGAAAGTCGGACGCTTAACCGACTAAGCCACCCAGGTGCCCCTCCGTTTCTGTTTTTGAAGGTTACTGTGAACTCAATGATTTTTTTATAGTTAGTGGTTTGTTTTAAAAAAATCAAAGCAATTTATACCTGCAAAGTATATATAATTTTTTATTTGGTGAGGCTCAATGTGAAGCCCAAGTCCTAATTTGAATGAGAAGGGGTGGTTAATCAGAATAATTTTTTTAAAGTATACGTTATTAAAGATCCTAATCATTTTTTTTAATTTATGAGATGCTCTTTTCTGAAAGTCTCTGAGTACCTTAACCAGAGTATAACTGAAAACAAGAATGTCAAAAAGGCACATTTAAATTGTTCTCAAAATCAATCAAAAATAATGAGGTGCTGGGAAAAAGTTGTATCCTTGATAATTACATCTATCAGTATCAGAAAACAAAAGAGAACAATCAGGAAATGACAACCCCGCTCCCAAGTAGCACATTAAAAAAGGCTAATGAAAAAAAGTCTCTTTTAAAAATTGTACTAAATTAGCATTTCAAGTAAATTGACAAGCGATGATAAAGGCCAATCTGGGGCCCAAACAATGGAAGTTCTGTTTCTACAGTTATCTGCTTTTAGAAGAAATGATCTCACTTGACTTTTTTTTGTTGTTGTCTTCTATATAAATGGAAGTGATTGTCCCAAGGGGAGGGGTGACAGTCCTCCTGTACTCTTAAGGGTGAGGAGACCCCTAGAATATCACGCTTAATTTGGTGTTCTTTTTCTTAAAAGCTTGACCCGGAAGAGGGTAACCAGGATGATGAAAATTGTTCAGAGTGTTTCCTATAGCATCCCTCTGTTCTCAGTCTGAGAAAAGGTTCATGTAATTGTCATATTAGACAAGGGATCCAACCTGTGCTTTCCAGCTCCAGAGCATAGAATTAGGACAAATGAACAAAAATAGCAGTAAAACAGATATGGGTGTAGAATTAGGAAGAGGTCCTTTATAAACTCAGCTGTACGGAGCTGGAGTAGATTTACCTACAAGGAAAGGAGCCCTCCCAGGCAACCAGCACTGTTCAGAGGGTATAATCGTTTTACTTACAGATGCTGTACGGGTGGGCAGGGGTCACTCACACATTTTGTTAAGAGCATATAATTGTAATAAAGATACTTTAAAAGTCACTTAGAATTTCTTTTTTAAAAGAAATAGAGAGTAAAAATGAACTTTATATCATGGCTTTAAAAAGGAAAACCTTAATACATCTCAATTTGTGTATCACTGCTTTGTATTTGGGAAATGTGGGCTGTGTGGTGAGGCGAAGTTCAGACTACATCATTTTAAGATCATGGTACATTGTCTTTGACGACATAAAATTCTTAACTTCATTCAGCCCTACATTTAGGAGCTTATATATATGTATATAGATATAGATAAGAATATGACTTTGTTAATAAGAATAGACCATAACATTTTAGACACTGTCTTAAGTGTAGAATTAGTGTTTGAATTATCAACAGTGACAAAAGCATTTTCCTTCAATGATAAAAGAAAACTTAACGTACATAGATCTCCAAATATGTCAGTTCATTTTGAAGGTAGTAGTAAGTGTTGGTATTTTATTATTTTGGCTTGTCAAGTGATTTTATTCTTTATTATTAGGCCAGGAGTAAAAAAATGTCCTAGTATATTCCACCAACATATTCATCAGTCATCATTTTTGGAGACAGTTTTCGACATATTGTATGTTTTACTGTGCTAACAAGAGAAAAGACTAGCCATTAAGTTTATGTTTCTTTGTTTTTCAGCAAGGTCACATATCAGGAATAATGCTAGAAGTATGCTAATAAACAGTATATAATGTAGGTCATCTGGGAGTAAGAAATATTTTCTAACTAGTTCTAAAGGGAAATATTGTTAAAAAAGGGAATGATGTTATTTACGCCACACATGTTGCTCTATATGTCACCATCAAAAGCATCTTGTAAACAGCTCAGCGCAGTAAATCTTCGTTGATGATTGTCAGGGTTTTTCAACTCCGTGTTAGATTTAGATTCAGCACACTCAATTCACAATATGCCTAACGTACAAAGCCTGTTAGATTATTTAGAAACCTTCCATTGGAAATATGCCTGCACTTCTGTGTTTTACAAGGAATTCTACTATCCTGTGTTGCACAAGACAATACTATGCTAAGTGGCAGTAATCAAGATGATGGTACATTAGTGGCATTTGTCATTTTAATTGCTGATGAAATGGTGCTACATTTTTGTGCCTAACCTTGACTTTGTTGAGTTCTTTAAAATTAATGATAATTTACAGGCTGATATTTTTTACTGCTACTGTTAGTTAAACAAGTTTGTGTGACTGCGGATGAAATGATAATTCTCTAAGAATGCCGTAACAAACTGCCATTGATGTGATTTTACAAATGTCATTTTCTCACATTGGGGAGATTTCAAAATGGATTATTTCACAGGCATTTATTTTGTTTTCCAGGATGGTTTTTAATTGTAAATATCAAGTTTCATCATAAAGGAATTTATGTAACTGTGTTCTGGAAAACATAACCAATACTTTATTTATTGAGTTCATCTACTATGTACTGAGCCATATAGGGGACACAGTGCTGAGGATGTGAAGTCATAAAGGCTGCTTTTATCGGACAGTCTAGCATTTAGAATCAAGAGGGCTGATTTCTTGTCTCAGCTGTAGGGCACTCTGACATCAGGCAACTTTTTGTACTTCCCGGGACCTCAGTTTCTTTGTTTAAGATACAAGAATTAATAAATCCTGCTCTCTGTACTTCCCAGAACTGTTGCGTACAATGATAAAACCATGTTAAAATGTTCCTTATGGCATGATTCCTTTATAGAAGAAAATATGTATTTAAATGCTAGTATTTAGCAGCTTCTGAAACATCTAAATTTCACACTAAATTGCAGCTAAAAATGGTAATTGCTGAATCGCCTAGCTAGATTCCACGTGTCTTACCTTCCATTTCACTAAGGGATGTCTAGAAGTAACGTCACAGCCATTTTGGTCAGAATGAAATTGTGCCTGATCTATGAAGACCTCGGTTTCTGAAACCCAGCCATGTGTTACAGCTATGTTTTTTCTTTAATACTAACTTTGGTTTTTGAGTTTAGGAATCTTTAAAAGTATATTATGCCATAATTACGTGCCTTCATCTCTTCAAAACTGTTTGCAACTTTAAGTATAGTGTTGGGATCAGATCACAAGGTCTTAGTAAGGAATTCATGGAACTTTGCCCAAGCAGACCCCCGGTAGCCAGACCACCATCTCAAAAAAAAAACTATTGTGAGTTGGGTTGGGCTTTTTTTTTTTTTTTTTTAAGAAAACAATGAAAAGTGCATGTGTCTAAGTAATTCTGTTTATACTTGTTTTCTCAGAAGAAGACCTATCAGTGCATCAAGTGTCAGATGGTTTTCTACAATGAATGGGATATTCAGGTTCATGTTGCAAATCACATGATTGGTGAGTGACACTCTAAACCTTATTACAGATAGCTTTTTCTCCTACTTGTGTATATCAGTGCCTATATAATTAAACAGAGTTAAAGATGAATTAATTGTTCAGCCATCAATGTTTTACCTAGGCATGATTGATTTTTATTACTATTATTAGGCCGGATAAGACATTAGCACATTTTATTTTCTGCAAGGGCTAGTTTAGACTTCTGCAGAGGATTATATATCTCCTGCCAGTCAAAACACAGGTGATTAACAAATTAAACTTCTAATCATTTTTGCATTATTGAAAACTAACAGGAATGGTTAATGAACTGGATGTTAGCTTTCCATAGAGTTTTAGACAGGTTTTAATTTCAGAAGTTATTACGATAATGGCACTGCTGTGTGTTGCTTAAGCATCTTTGTATCAGAATCTAAAGTGGTGAGTTTTTGTGATAGGGAAACATAAATAATTTAAATTGCCATAAGATAGTTTTATATGTATGGTTTCAACAGCCCAGAAATAATCACGATCATAAAGATCATGTAAAGAAGTCAGTAATCATTTTTTATTCCCCACCAAATTGTACTTAGATCTTTCTAAAAGGGTTCGGGTAAAGATCTCTGAAGTCACTCTCGGCCAGTGTTTGCAGGAATTTTGCACTTATTACATAGGCTCGAACTAAAAGGATAATTTTTTCAGTTATTCATATTGTCCCATTATCCCTTAATTCCTATGGGGTTACCTCCTAGGTTTTTTAATTTTATAAGCACTTAGTAATAACACTAAGAGTTTTACCAGCCAATTAAACTTTATCAACCAGATCTTTTTCTACTAGTAAAATGACAGTTGTTATTACTTTATGCTATTTTTGTTACTCATTTGTGTTTTTATACTGTGAGAGTTTATTTTATTCTCATTTGACGGTATTTTATAATGCCATAAATAATCGTGATATAATACTATAAAGTCCAATTAACCTCATGCTCTCCTATTACAAAACTCTAAGACAGGAAAGAAAACTCAGCATTCTAGACTCTGAACTTGTTTTCAGGGGTAAACAAGTTATCTTATTCACTTCATCAAAAGCATGCTAAGAGTGCCCCATGGAAGGGTTGCTCCAACTATCTTTACTGATCACAGCGGAACTCCTAATGTTCTTGTAGAAATTAATGAAGATACATTCTAAAGTGTGTTAGAAAATTGATTAATAGTTTTTCAATAGGATTTGCTTTATAGTTTTCAAATGATGGGTCTTTAGGAGGATTATTGCTTATTAAAGACTAAGTGCGTAATTGTGCAAAATGGGACGTAACACAGAGCGGCTAAAATATCAATCGATGTATCTCTGTATTTTCCAGATTTAAATGCTAATATTATTAGTGATTTTCTTATACATCAAATATATCCTCAAAGGTGGTAAAATAACGGTGACAGCTTTACCGAGTGTTAAGCGGGTAATGACAACATGTAAGAGAAATTTAAATAATGTGTTTCTTTGCAGTTTTTTTCTATTTTGGATTTCAAAAAAATATTCTTTATAAACTTTTAAAATTGCCTTTTATTGGGTAGGGGGAGTGCATGGGTTAGAAAGAATGAATTCTTCTTGCCGTGATAAATGCTAATATTTTCCATGTCTGTATTTCTTGAGTAGAGTTTATTGATGGCACTCATTCATGATTCTGCCTCATGCCACAGTTTTACGTGGGCTTCAGTGAAAATGTTTCCTGGAATTTGCACCTAATGGAAAACTTAGCAAAATGTTATAGGTTATGCTTCTGTATTCGTGTCATTGTTCATAAACTTATTTTGGTTCTGGATTTTGTTCTTTATCCCAGGACCTGGATGAACAGATCAAATATATTTTTCACCATAAGACTAATGTTCTTTTGCATATACTGAGTCTGAATTGAAGGTTGAGCAATGAGAGGACTTTTTTGATTTTCCAATCTTAGTATCATTTGGCTGTAACATTCATTGGTTTGTCCTGGTCCTTCTTTTTTAAATTGCTTTATACCTTTCCTTTTGTATTTCTCTTGCATTCCTTGCATCATTAGTGCATTCCCAGGGCTTTCTCCCTCTACCTTATGGTGGATTAATATGACACTCACTTCCTCTTGGGATCTGAGCATTGAACAATTCACCTTCCATCAGTGAAGCAAATTCTGTTCCTTTCCACAGAGGGCCTAGTTATTTAATATTCACGCTATTTTTAATAATAAAATATGTAATTCTCTTGCACTTGAGACCTAAACAAATGAATAGTATCCATTTAATTGTTTTATCTGTTGACCATGCATCCAAGTCCTTTAACTCCAGTCGTGTTGTTAATATCTACAGAAAGAGAAGGCATAATGGGAGTATGTCACAAAGGCTTAGATATCCTTTTTTAAAATCCCAGTGTGATACTTAGTCTTTCAGATGAGGCAGGCAGCATTATTTTGTTGGCTAAAATACCTCCATTGAGGGTAGGTATTTTTAGGTTGTGTGTCTGTGTATGTTTTTTGTCTAATCAAAAAATAATCTCAACTAGACATTTAGCAGGGAAGAGGGATTAGAAGCTCTCTGAAAAGCCTCTTACTCTTTTTATTAAGAGGGTATATAGCGTTTTTGCAGATTTTGTCCTACATTTCAATCAGTCTAGAGGAAGGATTATGTCACCTGGTGGAGAAAAAGGTCTTCAGATGACCCAGTGAGATGTAACTTTAAATTCCTCCTTTAACCATGTCATTTGCATCTGCTCCTCCGTAGCACACATGTTTAATGCAATTTCAATGTCAGACAACTCCATGCTTCTTTCTGGATGCGCTGGTTTCAGGCTATTGGCCAGGGACGTTTGCAACAGGAAAACCATCAATGTCTCTACCAGGTACATACTAGAGACGTTCTGCTTAAGGGTCGTTTTGCAGCTAGGTGTGGACACATGGTGTGGGTAGCAGAAATAATTACTCAATAAGAAGGCATCAGGGGTTTGACTTATGTCTATTAAGGAAAAAAAGAAAACCTCACTCTCCACTACATTTTGACACAGTTTCAGTAAGAAATCAGACCAGTGACTATTTAGGGGTTTCTTTTCTTCTTTATACACACACACAAAAAGAGCTACAAAACATTTTAACAGCTTTCCTGGGGAAAAGATTTCCCGCTTTTCAAGTCTGCACAGATGAGAATTTTTTCTTGTCTTCCTTTGTTCCTTTCACATAGTTTACGTTGGCTTTTGACCTAAGAATACATAAAGAAGCCATTGTGTATTAGGTCTTTTAATTCCCCCCCTCCCCCGCCCTTTCCCTATCAGCATAGTAAATATTTATTGTTATTTTCCTCTTTGAGATTTCTGCTATTATTATTATTTGGTATGTATTAGCACAGATAGAGACGAAACCAGGGAATTTAAATGTGTTTAACCCAGCAAAGGAATTGCCTCATATAAAATTATGAGGCTCAACAGCAGTAGAGTAAATTTGTAAGTGCTCTGAATAAAGGGCTGTTAGGCATGTGATAATATAAAGAGATGACATTGCCAAGAACTATTTATGAGAAGCTTAATTTTTTCACTCTGATAATTCTTGACCAATAATTACCAGTCTCTAATTATCTATTTTAGTTAGAAAGAAATTTCGATCACTACGGAGGTTGGCATTGCTACTAACGCATAAATCCCCAAAGAGACAAATGTGTTCCAAACAGCCCCAAACAACTGTCTCATGAAACATTGTGAGCAAATTGCGAGCGGCTGGTGGTAGACAACCAGCAGCACACTCACCATCGAAGGCCAGTCAGCTTGACAAAGAAATGATCAAAGGGGAGAAATACCATTATCCTTGGAATTGATTGCTACACTCGTGGACTTTGGAGGACAAGTGGTCAGGACAGAGCTGTGGCCATTTCCAGCCCTCCCTTTTGAAGTTCTCAGATGGAGAATATGAAGGGGATGGTGTTCACCATTTACCTAAGAGTTATTTTTTTAACCATTGACTTAGAAATGATGACTTAATGAGTTAGGTGTTTGTTTGTTTGTTTGTTTGTTTGTTTTAGAGTTTTCATCTGATCAGAATTCAGGTGAAATTTGCATCTAAGGTGCCAGAACACCTTGTTTTGTGAAAAAAAAAGGAAATCCACAAATAGCCACTAATAAACATGTTACAGATGGGTCAAAGGGGATGCTTAGAGCATTTAGGGAAAGGACCAATATTTATCTTTTAGAAAAGCAAAACTCGGATGTGGAACTATAAATGACAGCTGATAGGAAAACATTGGTGGAAAGCTATTGACTATTTTTCTTCAAATCTCGAATACTCAGTGTTTTATAGTTACAGTTTTTAAAAGGGCATGAAAAGATTCAAGTCTTCTCCAGTGCACGTGGGAAGATATATACCCTATGTGTTACGTTACATGCGATATACATCACTGATGTCCAGCCAGAAAGAACACATAAATCAGTTTTGTTTGTACACCGTGGTGAATTTTTAGTCTGTTTTGTGGCAAGTGACATTCATATGTTCAGCAATTCGTTTGATGCCCAAGGTCACAAATGGCATTCTTTTCCTTCCATTTCTTTGGTGGATGGTGCGCTATGTGACTAATCTTCATTATAGTTTTGTGACATTCAGTATCACTTCTGAAACACTTCAGCTTGAGTGCTTTATAATAGACTAAAACCAATAGTTTGACGTCTGTAGTGGTTTTGGATTTTATGTCTTAAGGGGAAATATCCAAAGATAAGAATCTCTGCATAGGAAGATAAAGGGCCGTGTTGCCCTTTAAATTCTTAGCTTTCATTGGCCTTTTTTTTTTTAATGAATAGAAATGAATCTATCATAATTCATCTATGTGTGTGTGTGTGTATGTGTGTGTGTGTGCACGCGTGTGTATCTGCACTATTCTCAGAAACTCAAAGTCATTAGGTCGTTTAGAGTTTGCATTAATTATAAACAAGAAGACTATTGAATCCTAAGTCATCATTTGATTGCTTACAAAACTCAGGGAATTAAGAAACAGGCAGTTGGTGTTAAATATGATGAAATACTGGCTTATTTCATCAAGAGCTGGATTAAAAAAGATGAAATCTGGGCAGTTTAATGGTAACAGAAAGCTACCCTCATGTGGGCAATGCTGGCTTATTTGAAAAGCCCATAAAGGGTTTCTACATGGACCATACAAAAGGGATACTTTCTCTTTAATAGCCATCTGTACAGGAGAGATGAGAAGTGGGCCAGGTCATCTCTCCTCAGCTGTCATGATATTAACGTAGGTAATGGGGCAAGGTCCGCGTTCTGCTGGGTGTTGTTTTTCATAGATGTTCATCGATTTACACAGATAATTCTATTTATTTCTTAGAGTCGGTCCAAGTGAACCAGGCAGAATAACAAACATCAAAGCATTTCCAATGACTTTATCTTTGTTTGTAACGTAACTTTTGTCTAAAAAATGGTGTCACACCTACTGTGCAGATGGCTGCATGATTTGTAAACCAGCCAAAACATTTAAACAAATGTGTGATCTGGGGATAGATTAAATAAAGGATAAAATGGAGTGTGGGCCACAAATTCTAATAATCAGATGATTTTAAGTTGTGTGCAGTGCGGAGTGATGGTCACAGTGATAGCAGGGAAAGCTTGCCAATGACAGCAAGGTGCCTTATAGATCTCAGGATGGAGCCCGTGGCCTGGTAGGGCCTCAGTTTGAGAACCACACATTTGCTGGACAGCTGGCAGCTCTGTATGGGGACATCAGATAAAACTTACGTAAAATGAAGTGTTATTGCTTAGTATGAAATTGTTCAGAGAGGGAATTTGCAGACAGTAACCGAAAACAGAATTCATGGTACCAATGAAGCAGACTGTGAGTATGAAGAGGGTTTAATTATCTGCGCAATTTAACAAAAATTCAAGACATATTCAGAAAGGACATACGCAGACATAGATAGAACATAGCTACACTGTTGACTGAGTGCAAAGTGGGGCCACAGGAACTTATCAAGACGCCTTCCTCGAAAAGTCTTCCTAAAAACGAAGACCATTTAAAGAAAAGAAAAAACAAAAGACTTAAACACACACACACACACACACACACACACACACACACACACACACACAGAGGCATCTTTATGGAGTAAGATAGTTTTTAAGAGCTCATCTGAATTATTTGGATTCTTTTTAAAAACTTTTTTAATGTTTATTCATTTTTGAGAGACAGAGCGCGAGTGGGGGGAGGATCAGAGAGAGAGGGAGACACAGAATCTGAAGCAGGCTGCAGGCTCCGAGCTGTCACCACAGAGCCCGGTGAGGAGCTCAAACCCACTGGCCACGAGATCATGACCTGAGCTGAAGTCGGACGCCTAACCAACTGAACCACCCAGGTGCCCCTTTAAAAAAAAAAAAAAAATTTAACATTTGTTTCTTTTTGAGAGACAGAGTGGATTCTTATTTCTTAGCAAATTTTAAAGAAAATCTCTGAGCCCATCTTGTAATTTCAGTGTTAAGCTATTAAAAGACAAATCCGGGCGCGCCTGGGTGGCTTAGTCGGTTAAGCGTCCAGCTTTCGCTTAGGTCACGATCTCACGGTTCGTGGGTTCGAGCCCCGCGTCGGGCTCTGTGCTGACTGCCAGCTCAGAGCCTGGAGCCTGTTTCAGTCTGTGACTCCTCTCTCTCTGACCCTCCCCTGCTCACGCTGTCTCTCTCTCTCCTAGAAATAAATAAAACATTAAAAAAAAAAAAAGTCTGTTTAAAAGACAAATCGGGATGTTTATTCTTGTCTTATGTCTTAGCTTGCGCCTCACAGCTTGGATTTACAAGAGTAAAAAAAAAAATAAAATAAAAAATGAAAAAAACCTTGCAGTAGTTAGTGGAGTTTCTAACTTACAAGCCCCTAAGAAAACCTTGTGGCTGTTTCTTGTGACGTTAACTTTCTTTGGGACTGAGGGTTCTGACGGAGTCCACAGGCAGGTTGAAGATTCCTTTTCTCGTGACTTTGGAGAACACACCGCCCTTAAAGAGACCTCAGAAGAATGTTGTTCTCCAGCAGAATTACTGGATTCCAGCCTTCCTTCCTAAGTTCCGTACAGAGGGGCTGGGAAGAGTCTGTGCCAGATGGGTAGTTCTAGGCCTGAGGCACATTGGTGGGGCCTCTGGCTCTGGTTCAGGCCTCACCTTTGACTTGCTGGAGAATACGCCACAAGTGAATCCGTTTTTCACTCACTGCTTGCTATTTATTATCGAATGCGGGCCTCTGTTTCTGAATGAAGTTTGTGAAACATTTCTGAATGGAGGGCACCGAAAGTCACCCGCAACAGCTCCGAAGAGATAGATCCCTGCACCCCCACATGTGCCCAGGTGCACACATGCATCGTGACCTGTTTCCGCAGAATCACTGCGACTCACGAAAAGAAAAGGCCTCTGCTGACCCATCCCCATAGATGATTTCCTAGTTTCAGGACCATGAAAAGCAGTAAACAAAAGAAAGGGAGCCAATATGGAGAGTGGGTGTCGAACTTCAGCTGCTCATATTGTTGCATTCGGCGAGCTGATGGGGTTTCGTAGGTCACCTTTAGAATTATGCCTATGACAGCAGTAGCTACCTGCCAAGACTGCAAGGTATCTCACGGCTCTCAGGACGGCGCCTGTGGCCCGGTAGGCCTCAGTCGGAGGGGTTCACATTTGCTGTACAGCTGGTGGCTCTGTATGGGGCGGCCGTGTGGGCTGCTAGGGAGCTGGAAAGGAGACAAGCATGAAATTTCTTCTAAACCCAACTCTGTTTTTCTGTACTGTTGGCTGCTTCTCAGTTCCTTGACAAAAAAACCAATCAGGCACCCTTTAATCCGCCTGTGATTACCACTGGTATAAAAAGAGAAGCATAATGAGGAAAAATGCCTCGTTTTGTTGCCTTCAAAAGCCAACAAATTGGAGTTAACTTGACAGGAAGTGGCTTAATAATTAGATTATTTATTTATTCCTGACACATATCCCCCTGTTACTGGTCTCAGGAGACCCTGTAGATGGTACGATTTTCAAGCTGCCATTACTTCGCTGTCTTCTGTGAACAAAGAAGCTACTGTCTATCAGTCAATTAAATGCACTCTTTAAGCAGAGGCTTCGAAGTCCTCAATGGAGAGAGCCCTGGGACACTGGCTGACGATTCCTTTCTCTGTACTGTACATCACACTCTCAACTACAGTCCCCACAGAGACGGAATAAAGTCATGCATTAAAATATCACTTGTTGATTTGTTTGCTAATGAAGAGCCATTGAAATGTTTGTGTATTTCTATGGCAAAATTGTTGATAAAAGGGCCTACTTGCCTGCGTATCTTAGTTCATCCGCTGTGAGTGCTTATTTAAGAATTATTAAAATTAAAGTCAGTAAACAACAGAATTAAAAAAACAAAATCCCTGAGAGAATGGGAGTTTTCTTGCCGTCTCATCAAATTAAGTGAATAAAGTCAGGAAAAAACAGAGGAATTTGTGTCATTCCCATCCCTTGCTTATACTCCATTCATCTAAACGCTGTTTTCTCCGGCATAAAAATGTAAGGCTTTTCCGGAGTATCTGGGAGCTACACCTTTCAAGTATGAAAAGATATTAGAATCCTTTTGTGAGAGTAATGTACTTAGCGATTTTTCCCCCTTTTGGAAGATGAACGGCATTTGTTGCAATTTCTCTAACTCACTGAGTACGCGCAGAGGCTTTTCCAGGGAGCTTAGTAGGGGCTTTTATGGCCGGACTAATACAACATCTGTGGTATGTCAGACTCCATCTCACAGCCACAAGGATTGTATAGAAACGTGGCTTTCCTTCTCTTAACTGTTTCTGCCCCTGTTTCCTTTTTCTTGTCTTGACATGATTTTATTTCCATCTAAGTCGTGATGACTTTTCAACCATCATAGAGTTAAGGTTTTCATCTGTTAATATATTCATCACCTCCGTACTACTTACTGTTTACTGTGCACAAAGCACGCCTTGGCTGGGCTTCTCTGGCTCCCATTAATTGGTTTTGTATTTTAGGAGTACATCTGTTGTTAGGTTGGAGGTCTAGAGGGCTGTCTGGGCTGAAAGACCCAGATAATATTGTGACAGCTCTCTGCTGAAATGTTTAGCTATCGCTCTGCCACTTAAAGGGATAAATTTGGGATTTAAACCAAGGCCACTGAACACTGAAAAGCATCCCCTCTGCCCCCTTCGGACTTTGTAAATGTAATCAAGGTTTTAACTATAGATTTCATGATTACCTGACAACAGGCTGTAAAGAATTAATGTGAGACATCATCAGATGGTCATATTCCTTATTTCTACCCTGTTATTCCAAGTCATTTTGTTAGAAAAAGCTTAGATACTCGGAGGTGTTCTATAATAGAAAATGAATTTGAAACCCTTTCATTAATTGGTGATTAATATATTTCAGGATTAGTTTAAGCAGGGCCCTACCTCCTGCCCAGTCAAGTATGTTCTGGTTAATATCCAATTATCTGCACCTTCATAGTTATTATGTCTTAATATTTCAGATATGATAACCAGAAACTGGAGAGTAATGCTAATGAGGAGCACAGAGCAAGAATTAACCAATGGCATACTCAATGATCCTTGGTGGGGAAAGAATCTCTTTCTTCCCCTTAATGCGTTGCTTCAGCATCTTATGGGCACTGGGTGAAAAGTAAGACTTGCACCTATAGCAGGCAACACCCAGAAAACTATTTTCTCTTTTAATAATGGGAACCTGAAGGTGCAGTTCACCTCTAAACACTGTCTAAGTTCATTTTATGGAGGGTCAGAATAAGGAACAGACAGACAGTTTATCTTTTCGAACAGGAAACATCATATTCTTTATCTTTTCCTTTTCACAACACCACGAGTTGTTACCTTTTCAAAGGACGTTTTAATTCAGATTCATTTGAATTGCCTGTACTACCTCACTCAGGAAACACTTTTCCCTGCTACCTTTTAATCTGCTTCCCCCGAAATTTATCACTACGATGTGTACATGTTGTGCCTCTCTTTCATTTTTGTGCGGGTCATTTCACTTTCAAACAGTCTGACGTGGCTCCCCTAGCCAGTGCCTGCAAGGGTGGTGTGTGCTGCTGCAAAAACACGTCGCTTTAAAGAGTGCACTTTGTACATTACCCCTTTATATGCTTTATTGTAATGAAGCAACATCAGTAAATTGCAATGAAGGGCGATTGTTGCACGGGGATGACTAGTACACCTTGGGGTCCATTTGCACCAGATTATTCTTTTTATTGTTATTATTACTTCCCATCTTCTTTACTCTCTTGCTGCCGAACTTGCTGTTGGTCGCGAGTGTACCACAGAGGGGATCTTAAGGAACATTGCAGGCATCATTTTTTTTCTCTCAGGCGCATACCAATCACCATTCAGTTCCAAACTCAGATATCCTGGGGGCTTTGTAGGTCTCTATTGGTGCCACTTTACTCTGTTGACTTCATTTGTAATGTTCTTCATCTTCGTCTTCTTAGAAGAACAAATTTCCTGCGAATAAAAGTGACCCATTTCTTTTCAAACGTCTCGTGGAGGTGTTATAAATATATAGTCGGGATGATCAACCGATTTGTCCCTTCCCCCACAGAGGTTTAATAATTTACACCGGGGACTTAGAGAGGATTACTGTTTAAGGGAAAGATTTGTATTTGCTGTGTCTTCTTTGATTTCCTTAAAACACAGACTGGAGTCATTATGAATATTTTATAGATTAGTAACATCTCTTTGCAAAAATAGCTTATTTCCTGCCCCCAACCAACTATTGTTCCCCAATAAGTAATCAGAAACAGTGTAGATTTAAGTAAGTGATCCTCTGCTCTTACTGAACAGAAATACGAGCAAGGCTTCAGTTTAGGGATAATTATATGTGAATTTTGGGTGACTGTTAATCTTTGTATTGTCATAATTTTAGTAACTGTGTCCATTTGTTTTTCCAAATTGTTAGTGCAGCTGTTGTTCTGTTTCTCTGTTCCTAAGTCTGGGCTCCTGTGCAGCATTCAAACTAAAATCTAGAATTAGACCTGACACACCTTCAATTGAACTATCAAGTCTTTTAAAACTACTTGGCCAGTGACGCCAGTCCCGCGCTATTTGACCGTACACACTTCCGATTGCGGGCCAGAGAGCATTGATTTCTAGCTGTCATTTCTGGTGCACATACTGCAGAACTGAAATTTAAGCCTTAATCCACTCAGTAATGCAATTAATTTTTAATGTGCAGTAATACTAATTGAAATAGTCTGAATTTAGTAAGTCACTGCAAGACATTTTCAAAAGCAAGAGTTTCCACTGAGAACCTGAAAGGGCAGATAATCATTGTTACCGTGTTGACAGGATGACGTTTACTCTGCAAAGCTCCAGTGGAAAGGGAGCTTCTTTAAATTAGACTATAATATATCTCTTTGTGAGTAGAAATATCTCAGAGAGAATTCTGAGATATAATACCCACCAGAACAGGCTAAACATGTTCTGATTAACTTTTTTAAAAAAATATATAGTTTTAGTTAAATATTTCTTTATATAGTATACATAAAAATTATATTAACACCTCTCCCTTTTTTTTCCCCAAAAGAACACCTATGAATAGTTACAAATGAAGTCAGCTGCCAGCAGTGTCATGGTCAAAAGCAACAGGCTCAATGGGTGATATCATTATATGATGGGTATTTGAGACACTGTTTCCAGATTTGATGAATACATGTGCCCTATCAGCTGCCTGTAACCCTACTTGGCCTTGTTGTGGTATATGTAGATTCCCGTAGACAAAAACATATCCTCGTTTTATTTCAAACTGTGTTCCTTCAGCTCTTGCATATCATTTCAGAGTGACCTTTTAAATGTTTGTGAGTTATTTTTTTTTCCCAGCCAGAGTAGAGCAAATTTTGCCCAGTAAAACCAAATAGGTTTCTAGGCATTTCTACACTATAAAGGTTCTCTAACCATATTTATCTGCTAGCAAATGAGGACTTTTTAAAAAATGCATCAGTTCTACTGATGAATGGGCTTGCAGAGGGTTCAAAATGAGCACCCGCATCGCCTTAAAACAAGGCGAGCGCTGTATATCATCCTTTCACGGCTCTCGCATTATAGTATTTAATAAGCCGATAGTGCTGTTAAATATTTAGTAAAGGTTCCCTCGTAACCCTGCCATCTATTCAGATGGGATTTGAAGACATTTTTGCAGTACATAAGTAAAAGTGATGTTAGAGAAGTGGTTGTAGCATGGCGTATTTTCTAAATGAAGTCTGGGGTAGCAGGGAGTGAATGAGTTCAGCAGATTCACACCTACAAGCACCGAAGTCATTTCAGGTTCTTTGAATTAAGGGTTCAAACTGGCTTGCATCTTGTCATTGTTAAGTCAAAGTGCTCTTGGGGTTGTTTACACAGAATACTGAAAATGGCATTATAGTACATTAAAAGAAAAAAAAAAGGGCAGCTCTTACATGGTGATTATTTTAAGCCGCCCTAGCATCAGTTGAGCTTTATTATAACATTTGCTCTTTTTCACTGAATAGAAGGAAAAGAAAAAGAGATGAGGGCAAATCAGCTTATACTCCACTCGGAGCATATTATCAAATCCAGTTGGGGGTTAGCAAGTTAAATATATTCGGCATCTTTTTGGGGTACGTTGTGGCAAATACTGAATAATGGATATGGTTGTACACAATGATATGATGCAGATGTACCATCTTTATCATTCTTTCTTATTAGGTTAGAGTTCTCATTGTTATTATCTAAATCACAATAAGTGCCCTTTTAATCTGGAATGAAAATTGGTTTCTAGGATCCTTATGCAGAAGTTCTGCCCGTGAATGAATGCGATGCTGACATTGTTACTTACGGTCAACATGTGGGTGGGGCGGAATTCACATTTAAATCTTTCGGTGCTCACTAGTGTTAGTAGTTTTGAAGGTGTAAAGATAAAGGCTGGTAGTTTGTCCAGATTTGTATGTAATGTGGTTGGCTCTTCCAGGAGCCTATTTGCTTGATTCTAATTTTCATCCTGTTTTATATGCAGCCAGTGACCACAGTATTCATTCAAACTGCACAGAGACACATCTCATCTGTGAAGCACGGCTTACTGATCTTATTTGCTATTTGTATTCTCATAAGACGAAACATAGGAATCATACGATGGGGGCGGGGGTGGGTAACATTTCATTTTGAAACGACGTATATCACATAAAGGTTAATATCAAGAATTTCATGATAAAGGGTGGATAAAGGAGAGAGCTTTAGGTATACGTGAAGCAGGAGAGAAGAAGAGTGAGACAGGGTTCATATATAGGTGTGTTTAATATGCAGTGTTTGATGTATGTTGACCTCAGGTTACAAGAGTAGAAAATCCCATTTTCCAGCTTGTTTCAAATGTAGTAAAAAATGCTGCTTCAGTTGCTTTATGCTACTCACATTGGGAAAGGTGCTTATACTGTGATAATTATCATCAAGGAATATTAATGCGTTCAGCATTTGTAACCCAAAAACTCATTATAGCTTAAGCTGTGCATCATCTGTGAAGAGAGAACTTTGCCAGAATTCGCTCTTCACAGGGGTTGCCTCCTGCTTGCTGCGGAGTGGTCCGAGTACTGCAAGAGGTCACTTAGGCTATTTTTGAAAGCTGAAGTTTTGCAATTTTTGAATCACTACCTTCTGTCTAAAGAGCTTATTGTTCTTGCCTCAAAATGGCCCTCTAACTGAAGGCATAGCCAAGTACCAGTAATAACAACAGTAATAAACAAGTAGCAAGGAAGTGTGTAGCACTGTGTAGAATCCACGAGGTCGCCGCGTAATAGTCCATACTCAGATAATTGAAGTACAGTCTTGGTGTCTTACTTCTATCATTGGGCAAAGGAATTCATTTACACCCGTTTCCTTAATGCGGGCGCCCTTGGGTTTCAGATAGAAGTGCCCCCACTGGGGCTCCACTTCACAGCCCTCTGGCTGGAAATTGTGTAAATAAGACTGCAGGGTCAACCTTCCCCTTTTGGCCGTGGGGTCCTTAATTAGTCTGTGACAGCCTTTCACATGAGCCGACGCTTTTCCTGGGGTCATTCCCCATACATCTAAGACATCCATCTCGTGCGTGGATAGATATTTTTGTATGTTTGCTTAAAATCATTCCCTGGGGGAATATTGACGTGGTGGGAGTGAGAATCTCTGGGTGTGTCCAGAATTCTAGAACTTAATATGACCAAACTGTCCGGTTGGGTGGCTCCCTTATAAATTCTAAGTGGTTAGTTTCGTAAGAACATCGTGCCCTCACCTGAGGTTGGCAGCTTGTTGAAAAGGAGCCATGTGCCTGGGATGTTTTGAGGTGATTAACTTCCGTTATTTTTCTCCCACTGATCCATTGCTTGTCATTTCCCGTGAGTGACATTGCTCCGTGCGGCATGGTGTAGTTTGTGTTAGGCCCAGGCAGAGAACACTAACACTCGGTTCTACCAGACTGTCTGAATTTGCAGGACTGCTGCGTTTTTGAGGTCAAGCTGTGACCCTGACCTTGCCCCTGGGAGGGCTAGAAAAATATGTTTCATAACTTCCCGTAGACCTACATGAAGAAAAAGAAGGGAAACCATGAAGCCCATAGGCTCTGTTTAGATGAGCTGTAAGATTGGAATTCATCAAGCAGGAAAGCTTACTGTGTCTAGGAGCTTCCTCATTGTGAGGGGTCACTGCTGTGGGTGCTGAGTCGGTCAGAGCAGAGGGCTCTGGGGGGCCAGCTCATCATTCAAATAGCCCAGCAGGCACAAATGCACAAGTTGATAATCTGGAGTAAACTTGCTGAAATAGGAACTTACTTACCTGTTACAGTCACTTACATGGAGGAATGTTGATAGAAGGAGTATCCTGAATTCAGTGCAGATATCACAGGTTTACTCCAGTGAAAGCAGTCTGGGTTTTATTTTGTTGTTTGATGTGTGTGCGCGCGTGCATGCGTGTGCGTGTGTGTGTTGTTGTTGTTGTTGAATGGGACATAAGTTTTATTTATTTTATGCCGTCGTCCACCAATTCCACAAAGGATGAATGTCCTGAACCAGAGGCCCATTCTCAATAGTTTTGGGCTGTAATGCTGACAGCATAGTTGAGAGATATAGTGGTGCACATCTTCTGTGAGGATGTAAACTTAATAATCTTGATGAATTTTGAGTAGCTCATAACTCCACATCCTCTCCAAAGGAAGAATTATGAAAAGTTCGCTTCTCAATCCTTCAGCCATTCTCTGCACTTGAGATAGATGCCATCCTCTTTACCTTGAGGCATTGGAAATGAAAGTGTGTGTGTGTGTGTGTGTGTGTGTGTGTTTGCAAGAGATAAAAATGTATACTTTAGAAGGAGCAAATTGCATTTTCATGTTTAAGTTCACTATTTGCTCTTGATGTGGTGAGATCCAAATGTGAAGAATTGCTTTTGACGTTATTTCTGTGTCTCCTGCATCCTAGCTTGCTGCTTTATTATGCTGAAGTACACCATCGCATGGGATAAACCTGGAAATACACCATCACTTTATTCACGTGTAATATTCACGTGCAATACACTTTATTATGCTGAAGTACACCATCGCAGTGTTGAAAACCTGGAAATAGTATAAGATTGTGTTCTGTGTCCAGACTGTTTTAGACAAATAAAACTCCTTTACTTATTGACACAGTTTAATTTATCTTAGTAATGATACATTCAATAAAACTGTGAGCACATGTTCTGTCAGGTAAAACTCACAGTCTTCCAAGGGTTACAGGTTGGTTTAGAGGCAAAAAAAAAAAAAAAGACAAAAAAGCACTCTCATTTCCAAACGGAAAGGCAATTTGAACTTCTTTAGAGTCTGCTTTACCTAACCTATCTCTTGAACTATCACATCTTATTTCATAAACTGAAATTTATTTTTTTAATTTTTTAAAATGTTTATTCATTTTTGAGAGACAAAGAGACAGAGCGTGAACAGGGGAAGGGCAGAGAGAGAAGGAGACACAGAATCTGAAGCAGGCTCCAGGCTCCAAGCCACCAGCACAGAGCCTGACATGGGGCTCGAACTCAGGAACTGCGAGATCGTGACCTAAGCCAGAGTTGGCTGCTTAACCGACTGAGCCACCCAAGCGCCCTATAAACTAAAATTTAAAGTGCATTCATTTCAGAGGTCTTAAAATATACTCCTGGCTTCTGAATTCTAATTCAGATCTTTTCTCAGTAACGATGGTTTCCCAATTTGTTAGTGGCCAGGATTCTTTGAAAGACATTTTTGTAGGTTTCTCGTTGTGTAGTTAAGTGGTTGTATGTGTGTGTTCTCGTGTACACAGGTCTGTGTAGACGTGGACTCTCTGCCAACCTTTTCTAGCAGACAGTAACCGGAGCACCACTCCCTGTCTTGTGTTTAACATGTTTCCAACAGCTTAGAGAGAGGGTGTAAAAATGAAATAAAAACCAGGGAGCTTATATTGGCGTCTGATGTTTGAAAAGAGATATTGGAAAAGGATGTTTTTTGGCTTGACTCCCTTTTTAGATGTAATTGCTGCTTCATTAGGACTTGGAAGAGTTTCCTGTGGTTAAATTTAATCAAATGGCTCAGAATAACAAACTTGTACACTCAAAATTCCAAGACAGTCCTGTACATGAAACGTAATTTTTTTCTAAATTTAAAACACACACACATCACAACCACCACCACCACTGACTGGTTTGTAAAATGCTGTGTGGCGCTATCTCAAGCCTAGTTCCTATTCCCTACTGGGAGTGGATTGAGAAGTGATCATGCATGGGAGTAGAAGTCATAAGGGATACATTTCAAAGGGGCTAAGTTTGCTTGGTTTTGGTAAGAACCCACCTTGAGCAAACGTGTTTTGAGCATGCTGAAATATTACACGTGAATAGATATCGGTCATTTGCTTTTTGGGCTGTGATATGAGATTGTTATCATTCTCCTTTGACAGAGGAGGAAATTGAGGCTCGAGCAACTGGGTCCTGGCATCTAGGGCTGGTATGCATAGAAGGAGGCAAACCCACACTTTCTGCCCTTCTCTACCTCACTCGCAGGGCTGCAATAGTAACCTCTCCCCACAGCCACAGGTTGTTCATTTGGAGAGTCTGCGCGGAGTTATTCTTAGTGATTCCTTTGCTATCATTGAATCCAAAACCTGATCCTGGCGCCATTGTCTAGGCAACAAAACGTATCCTTGGTTTAGATCAAATTTGATATTTCCATTCAAAGCAGTAAGTAAGGCTTTAGCTCGGTTATTCTTTTCTACCTCCTTAAATCAAACTTTTTGAAGAGCTGAGTATATGTCTGCTTTAGAATTCTTTGGAAATTGTGAGAAACGGGCAATGACAATTGTGGGGTGAGTTCACTGTAAATGGACATGAGAGTAGGACATGGTTTTCCTTAAGTAGTAGTGTGCAATGCTCACAGTCCTTCACAGTAGCAAGTGATCGTTTATGTCTTTCTTAAAGGTGAGTCAATAGACTTCAATCACAATACCTTTGCTCTGAATGATATTTAGAGTCCAGAATCAGGCACACCACGGTGTATAAAAATGCCTGTGCCACAGACATATCCTAATTGCACACGTGTTGTCTAATTCTTGTCAGAAATGGAAAGTGGCTTGGAAAACCCGAACATTTCTAGAAGCCTCTTTCTGCAGGTGTCTTTACGTGAATCCATGATAAGGAGACTATGCAGGGAGTAATGCAGTGACTGCACATTCATTTAAGCATGCAGAAAGCATTGACATCACTATATGCAGCTTGACAATACAATTTATGATGTTTATCACCGTTGGCTCTTTTACAGGTTTTTGAACCAATGATCTAATTTATTAGATGCCAAAATGTGTTATTAGATACAGAACGAGTAATGAAGAAGGACAATCTTTATGTTAATACTTTTGTACATTTTATCTTGCTGCTGTTTTAGGTAAGAAGGATCAAAACATGCTCTAAA
>JAESUZ010001002.1:3012500-3015000 GCA_017311185.1 Proteles cristata cristata
TTGCTGGCATCTAATGCATTATTGCTAAGTTAGTGAATCCTGTAAATTTGGGAAAGAGTACGGGGTATTTGGAGACAAGACTTTTGTAAAAACCCGTTCGCGCACTTCAGCTACGTGGGTTAAAAAGATGCAAGTGAAAAAGCACCTTGCGGCTTCAGTTCCTTGGGGTTTTTATTCACACAACTTTAGCAGGAGATCTGCTTAATAGCGGTGGGTTTTATATGTAAGAGTGTATATTGCATGCTGCACCCTAGAGTAAGCTTCATAATTCATGTTCAAAACTCGGTTCCGATGACTGCATAACCCAGAAAAGATAGCTGAGGCTTTAGGGAAGATGTAGGGGTAAACAGGCCACGCTACTACGAAGAATGGAAATGGAAGTAAAGGAACCCTCTTTCCATTTATGTTTGAAATTTTTGTTTAGCATGTCAGCTTCCTACACATTCTCTTTCATGTCTTATCTACTCTAAAACGCACTTAGTAATGTCTATCACCCCAGTACCTGGGTGCTTAGGTACTAAAAAGTGCTTTAAGAATGCAATTTGAAGACTGATAAATCAGGTCTGTTTAGCTCAGGGGAAAGAAAAGCTAAGTGGGGATTTAGTAGAAGGCAATAGTATTCCTAAAAGGAAATCAGTTTGATGCCAGTAAGCTTTTTGAAGTAGAAACTAATTTGAAAGCATAGAGGTCAGGGCTGAAATGGAGGACAGGACTGGACTGTCACATTTGAGCAATTTGAAGGGAAGGTTCTTTAAACACAGTGAATGGAATATTGAATAGCTCGCCAAAGTCGGCAGTAGAAGTAGGAGGCTCAGGGAGCCGGGTGAATTTTGGGAGAGTAGGGACCATGGCGGGAGAGCCACAGGCAACTTTTTAGAGCAATCCTAGGAGGCATGGCAAATGTTAGGTGTCTTGTTATAATTTCGGGTCTTAATGGGTGTGTGGTTTTCTCCGTATGCTTTATAGGTTCTGGTGTACCTACGTTATCACTCTCTCAATTTGAGTTTTAATACCACGAGGCAATTAATAATCTGTCCTTTTAAAACAAATAATGCACGCCCCCTTCACCTTGTTGCACCCCCACTCTCACTAAAAAACGGGGTGGAGGGAATGGCAGGAACTATGTGATATGGTTTGTGTCAACTTCTTTGCTGCGATACTTGAGGGAAAATCAAGAATGTAATACTCTTTATTACAGGGAGACAAATTATAGTTTTTGTTTCATGTGAAAAGTTTAGGGGTGGCAGCTTGACAGTAAATTCCATCAAATTCTGCCCTGCCAGAATGCCAACATTGTTCTTTATTCATTTTAGCGTGAGGTTTAATTATTTGCTGATTTTTAACACCAGTCAGTCATTCTTAGCATCATTGAATTAACTCTGAACCCTATATCGGTAAAGAGCCTTATGTTGCCCCGTTTTTATTATAACAGCGCAATACAGATTAAAATTGCATCTGTTAAGATTATATTGTGTATTTCGATTTCGGGAGACCAAAACACGGTATTCTCATGAATAGAACAGTTGGAGCCAATAACCTGTAACCAATTGCGTACTTTTTCGATTGCAAAATCGGAGCTGTAAGGATTACATTTTGGAAAAAAGATTATAAATCTGTCACCACTGATCTAATCTTTATAGTGGCTTTGTAACCAGTTAGAGACTCAAGATCATTACTCCTCTTGCTTTGATTTTAATCACAACACATATTTGATATTTCATAACTTTCTTTTGTTCCATCATCACATGCATTATAAAGTGTACAACATTAATAAATAGAGGCATAATGAATGTGACTAATTGATTTTGGCAGTCAAAGACTGGCACACTTTTGATACAACAGGGAATCCATTCAAAGAAGCTTAACTGCTATTGAGAACAAGTCTTCGATGCAATAATGGTTCCTAATTTGGATTCTGTGTGAGGTGAGTGGAAGGAAGTTATTCAGAGTAGCTCACCACTTATTAATTATTATTATTTGGTGTCTTGTTTTGTTTGCAATATTCATTTATCAGATTGTCATTCCCCTAAATAAAATGTTTATGTTTAGTACTGGATTCAGATGTCCCCCCTCCATCCCCCAAATAACCACTGAAAGCAACTGACTTCTGTGGGGACAAAACAAATTTATTAACTTGTAAGCACAAATGCCAGACTCCAGTTTCCAGTAGATGCTAGTGAAAAATTAATTCCTTGAAACTCCCAGGGAAAAATAGGTCTGAATGGTATGATCAGTCTTACCTTTAACAATGTGAATGGCCTTCAAAACCAATTTTACCTCCTTTATAAAACCTTTGAACACTAAATTATATTACATGGCTGCGATTTAATAGTGGACAGGAGATCAAATTGGGTGTCACTGAAGCATTAATCAACCAAGTGTCATTACAGGTAGTTAACAACTCATGTGTTAAGCTTTGTCACTCGAAACCAGAGAGACTGTGTACCAGCGGACTCATCGCTTACTGTAGTCACAACCGAGTTAGAGGAGATAATGAGTG